>JAUZSU010148977.1:0-14779 GCA_034780255.1 Parotocinclus maculicauda
CAGAGTTCAAAAGAGGACAAGTTGTTGGTGCACGTCTTGCTGGCGCATCTGTGACCAAGACAGCAAGTCTTTGTGATTTATCAAGAGCCACGGTATCCAGGGTAATGTCAGCATACCACCAAGAACGACGAAACACATCCAACAGGGTTAACTGTGGATGCAAGAGGAAGCTGTCTGAAAGGGATGTTCGGGTGCTAACCCTGATTGTATCCAAAAAACCGAAAACCACGGCTGCCCAAATCACGGCAGAATTAAATGTGCACCTCAACTCTCCTGTTTCCACCAGAACTGTCCGTTGGAAGCTCCACAGGGTCAATATACATGGCTGCTATAGTCAAACCTTAGTCTAAAGCCAGGTGTTTCAGTTTCATTGTCCAACCCCTGTAGATTTCAGATAAAGGTTTTTGACAGCTGGTTTTTAGCTCAGTAATTGGAGTTGTCAGAGCATGTGTTCCAATGACCCGAATCAAACGATTGCTAGGTCCGCTTATTCTAACGACATTACTTTCTTTGGTTTCTGTTTTCACTGACCTCTGAGGGTTTTTCTCTGGCAGAATCTGGCAACCCAAGAATTAAACAGACCCCAGATTTGAAGGCAGTAAAATGGTAATCAAACATTAACTATAGTCTGAAACCTGGCTATATGCAGTATATACTCGAGAAAATAAAAACTTGTATTAGTTAATAGTAATGTTTGAAGATTGCATGACAAACACATTCTGTGAGATTATTGGTTGGTTGCATATTAAAAATCTGATTATTGCAGAATCACGTAAATCCAGAGTTTTCCCATTATCTGATTACTCAAGTGCACATATACTTGGTAATCGGATTTCTGATTAAGTCTGATTTTCTTCAGTTACCGGATTATTTAGTGCATGTAAATACATTCAGTGCTGAATCTAGGACTTTTAAAATAAACAATAAAGCTATGTGATGATTAAAAAATAGGAGCTGTTAACCACCCACAAGTAAATATTTTTAAGCATATGTAGTTACGGTTAATCATGTGGAACAGTTGTGATTCAAGCTTCCCTACTTTTAATTCTGTTTTAACAGCAGTGGGTGAAACTTTCAGCTCTGCTATATTACTCTCTCTGTGCCATAAAATCTAAAGTTTCAGAAATTTTAGAAATGCCAATATTGTAAACTTTTAATGGTTGTACTTTTGGTAGTCAATAACTACTATACTTTATGTACAACCAATGTGTCTCCAGTCAGTGAGACTGAAATGTAATAGTAAATAAATTACATTTAAATTTTAGTAAATACGATTTAAAACAGGACCAATCATTTCCTGTGTTGGTTTAGTCCTCTGCAATTAAAATAAAATACTAGAAACAGAGCCTTAATATTGTAAATAAGATTAATATAGTAGTTTCACATTTTTTTTAATAACTTAGTGAAAACGTTTTGTTTTATTTCAGAAACATAACAATTAAACAATGTGTACTTTTCTTGTATAAAAATGTAAACAAGAACAATCTTTAGTCTACTGTAATTAGAAGCAATTAGGAGTTTTAAATAATGCTATTGCAAAAAAGCGTTATTGCAACTGTTTAATTAATTAATTAATTAATTAATTAATTTATATATTCATTCTCTTAACTACTTACCTACCCTTCACTCACACATTCATACACATGTTAAAACACTTTTTTAGGCTTACTTGAACATTGCATGTCTTTGGACTGTGGAAGAAACCTGGAGTAGAAAGAACCCAGACCACCCCAACTGGCGATTGAACCGAAAACCTTCTCACTGTTAGGCAACAGACTGATTAAAAATGAAAGTAAACATACAAGCTCACTGAGCTCTTAAACATCCTCAATCTCTCATTCACCTTTACCTTAACTCCATTTTAGTTAGAGATTGGAAGATGATTGCTTCAGATAGCATAATACAAATGAGCATGTGACATCGTACTGTATTTCTTCACTTCATATTAGCATCATGCATTGGTAATGTTAGGAAGAAGATGTCTGTTAAAAACCAATTAGGTTTTACAAATAAAGGCATAGATTAGTTGCTAAATAAGTTCTATTCAAGCTCTGATCTCACTTCACACCCATGAAAACAGTTTTATGTTACCAGCTAGTAACTCATGACCTGTTTTTTGTATTCCTCCAAATATTTCATAACAAGGCATTAATGTCCTATACTCAGTTCTTCCTTCAGCAAGTAATAATGCAGTCTCCCCTGAGTCTTTTTTATTTTCGACTAGACATGTGTGATGCATCTGCCAGTTGCTGAGGGACACATGCTGACTTAAAGTCGCAGTCCTCCAATGAGCCGCATTCAATAGAGTGAAATAGACTGGAGAGTGAGGGGGTTTTATAGATCCACAGACATGCCTGCCCAATTTGCAGAGGAAAATTTGACATTGTGAAATCAATAATGTTTCTCCTTTATTGCCACAAGGAGAAAAGTAAGTACTTGTTAAAGCACATGTCAAAGTCTCCATGTAATAAACATGTATAAAAAGATTTCAAGTACTATCACAAAATACCAGAATAGTTCACGTGGCTTAAAAAGTGCAACAAGCAGTTTCCTCCACATGTCATTAAACAAGAGAATGCTATTCTGTATATTCACCCAGATGTTTTCCAGAGGACTCGGTTTACTGCAGCATGCTCTTCTGTCCACTCAGCTTTTTATAGGTCTCACATATGCAGAGCATAATTGCATAACAAGGCAGAGAATTACCGTGCTGCATTTCAGTTCCCAACAACAATTATGGCTGGCAGGGATTCAGTATGTTGTTCCTACACTTTCCTTCTCACTGACCTTTCCACATGAAAGAAGAGAGGATTTAAAAGCGCTCTGTTGCCAATGGCAATGCTCCCAGCAATCGTAAATCAGAGGTGTTGTTTAGCCTCCAACAACAAAAGGTGAAGGTCTTTTTATTTTACTTAATTGAGTCTGCTGATCCTATATTTAGCATTAACAAACAATGATTCACTGCTTTGCAGTTATTTGCATTTAACTGTAGATGTTTCATCCAAAATGACAGGTAGAATACAAAATATACAGCTTATGGCCTATCGGCTGATGCATAAGCACCTTGTTTAATAGTGGATCGCCAGCAGACTTGAACGTTAAACCTAGAGAATTCAGGTCGGGTACATGTTAGTCTGTGAATTCTAGGACAGGTACAGGATAAGGGGGGGCAGAAATGGAAAGGGGGATGAAATCCTAACAATAACAATATAATGGCAATATATTTTGTTACATACACTCTGATGCAAAAATACAGGGTATACATAATGACACACTGACCACTTTGTTAGATGCATTTTACTAGTACTTTTACCTTCAGAACTGCCTTCATTCTTTGTAGCATAGATTGGTGGTGGAAACATTCTTTATAGATAGACCATATTGACATGATATCATCGTGTTGCAGATTTGTTGACTACACATCCTTGATGCAAATCACCTGGCCCACCATATCCAAAAGTCGTTCTACTGGACTAAGAGCTGGTGACTGTGGGGGCAATTTGCATAGAGTGAACTCAAGATCATGTTCAAGTTTGAGATAATTTGAGGTTTGTGACATGGCAAAAATGTGACAAAATACCGTAAGTGTAGAATCATTAAAATCTAAATCAAATCAACATTTGGAAGAAAACCATTTGCTTTCTGTATCGCTTATTTTACTGGTACTGTGGTACACTTTTGGAAAGAAATCAGGTTTTACTTATCTTGGAGAGACAACCCAGGTCACTGGAGCTGTGAGGTGACAGGCATAACCACTACACCATCATGCCATCCCAGTTTTTCCATGTAACTTTGTGTATCCACAAACTTCGCCTAAGGGCAGTAGGTATACAGTAGGTATAGCTCATAATATAAAAATTTAAAACATTCATAAAACATACAAGTCTATAACAGAGTGCAGGCAAGCATGTGCCCTGAAAGTGGTACCAGTCCATCATAGGGCTGGACAGGAGTTGCTTCCCCACATTCATTCAGAGCCCAGTCATCCCTGCGTGATGCTTTACCACCAGTGAGAGTCCATCCTGAGTCAGCGTGATGGTGAAGTAGAATATTTGACCACTGCTTAGACCACTGAAGTACAAATTTGTCACATAGCTCATCAAAATGAATGTGAATGAGTGAGTCAGGATGTTCTAACATTTTGCTCCAAACACACTGTGACCCCCATAGGATAAAGTGGTTACTGAAGATGAATGAAATACTGAATGAGGACTGTAAGGTTACTTGCCAATGTGGGAGATAAATTTATCGAGTTACTTTGCTGCCAGGTTTTATCCAAATTTGGCAGGACAGCAGGTGTGTGCAAATTTGGAACTTCCAATCCAACTCAAAAGAAGCTGGCAAGTTGGATGGACAGACTGCGTTTATCCGCTTATCAATGGCTGGCAACAATGGAAGCAACTAAGTCTTCCTACCATAAATCAGAAGCAATCAATCTGCAAAGCTAGACACTGGGAATACAGAGCAGGCCGAGCAGCTTTGCAGGTTCACTGTTGTGATTTCTCTGTCCATGAGCTTGTTCTCAGCGGTGGATGGAAATACAGCATAGCGAGAGCCATCATGTCACACTGTCAGAGCTCTGTAGGCATTGAGCTGCCGCGTCACGTCTGCCTGGTTTGATTAGCGGCTTGGCGTGTTTCCTCGTGTTGGTCGTCCAACTGTGTAGTTGGCAGCACAGCCTCTGAGGTTTTTTTTTTATTCCAAGTGCACCCCTCTTACATCTCCCCTCCACAGTCTGTCTATCTCTTCACAGTGCACTGCCTTATCACACTTGCAAACATTTTGTCCTTGCTTTTCCTCGCTTAGTGCTCCAGTGGCCCTTCTTAGCTCAAGCCACTGGGACATTCTAGCTTAGCGCTATAACTGACCTATAATAATTTAGATGTTTTTTTGCACACTGTCCTGCAATAAGCCAAAGAAGACTGTGAAAACAATACTACCATCACTCAGAGGAGTCTGTGCACACTACTTTACCCCTACAATCACTCTGCAGACACTCTGCACACATCTCGACCCTACAATTACTAAGGGGGTTCATTGTCATAGCACATTGTGGTGACCTGAGTTTTGGTGAACTTTGTGATGATCTGTTCTTGGGTTTTGTTTTCTAGCCTTTCTTTTACAATGTGTGCGTTCGCACTGGAGTAACCTTTGCTTGGAAAGCAAAGCACCTTAGAAAGGTTTGCACTACAGGAACTGTGGATGATCGTAATACTTAGAAGACCATTTATATGGATTTTCAAAGCTCCCTTGTAAAAGTAGGGTTTTTTCTGTAAGTATGCAGTGACTGGCCTAGATGTCTAGTGGCACAAGTGTGTGTGATACAAATGTCTATGTCTCAACAGGCAATTTTAAGAAGGTTATATTTGTGGTATATAACCAGCCATAGCCATATAACCAACACATCTTCAGTCTTAAAGCAGAAAGACAACACAGACAAATGGACCAACAGAGAAGTTTTGGCTTTACTGAGCCTATATGCGATGGATGAGATTTTGTGGCTTACATCACTTCAGTGTCCCACAGTGTTCCTACTGGTGGTTTAAATGCAATCCAAAAAAAGCCCTGGAACAAATGCAGTTGGGGGAGCTTCATGGGTAGTTCCTCCCAAATTAGTCCCTAAAACTGCTTGGTGTAAAAGTTGTTGACTGTGGTGGAGGAGGGTCGCTGATGTCACATGGAAGCCCTCATTGCAATGTTCACTCCATTTTGTTTACAGAAATGTAAACTAATACGGGTGTAGTCTGATAGGACACTAAACCACAAGATGACATAAAAGTGTTTTATCTAGTGCTCTATAAAAAGGCTCGCAGACGGTACTTTAAGTTATTCTACCCTATAATCACTATGTGGTCTCTGTTCACTACTCTACCCTATAATCACTCTGTGGTCTCTGTTCACTACTCTACCCTATAATCACTATGTGGTCTCTGTTCACTACTCTACCCTACAATCACTCTGTGGTATCTGTTCACTACTCTACCCTACAATCAAACTGTGGTATCTGTTCACTACTCTACCCTACAATCACTCTGTGGTATCTGTTCACTACTCTACCCTATAATCACTATGTGGTATCTGTTCACTACTCTACTCTACAGTCACTCTGCGGTCTCTGTGCACAATACTCTACCCAACTGTCACTCTTCGGTCTCTGTACACAATACTCTACCCTACTGTCACTCTGCGGTCTTTGTGCACAATACTCTACCCTACGGTCACTCTGCGATCTATGGGCACAATACTCTACCCTACAGTCACCCTGAAGTATCTAAGCAAAGTTAAATGACTGGCACTGGTCAACAAAAACAGGTTTAGATAAACAATAAGGCAATAAGAACAATTGGTACTGTATTGTTTTTTTCAGAATAGTTGGTAATTAGCTACTTTAAATTGCACCCATGTGTGTAAACGAGTAATGATGCACTATGGTAAACTGATTGCTTTGGTCCAGGATGTACTCTCGCCTTGTTTCCAGTGTTTCCACATTAACTAACTGCAATCCTCACCAATAAAAAAGTTGGAAGAAGAAAACTTGACTGAAATTAAAGTATCTGAAATGTTTCTGTCCTCCCACAAACCTTCAAAAACTTCCCAAGAGTGCCTACGGTTCATATTCTGTGAACTCTGAACACTCAGAATGAATTCAGTTTGATAACAGGATATTCTGGTTGCAGTAGCCCATTTCAACAATTTATGAAAAGTGCTTTCAGTGCTTCGATGTTCTGTGCTATTGTTAATATGTTAATCATGTAATCAATTAATGCAACAATTAATTAAGATAATTAAACAATGTCAACTGAAGGTGAAAAATAAAGCAAGTGTTTTTACAACCCCAAATCAGAAAAAGTTGGGACAGTATGGAAAATGCAAATTTAAAGAAATTTTGTGCTTCTTACGTTTATTCATTCTAAGGTTCATGGGTTAACTTTTGGTCAACTTAATTTCATTTGTTAATATTCACACATTTCTGCATTTAAGTCCTTCAACATATTCCAAAATATGTGGGATTTTAATGTTGCCATTCCTTCACACTACAATTACAAGACATTTTGACACAAAGGATATCGAGCAATTAAGTGTTTCAGTGAAGAAAAATTCTGTTATTTCATTCCATTCTTCATGCAAACACATCATATCAAGGTGCACAATATTGTTGTTGTTGTATTTTTTTCTCCACACACTCTCTTCTGGGGACTAACCTGTACTATCTTCTGCTGCCGCCATGCCTTTGTAATGTGTGCAGCATTAAATATTGTATGTATTTAATAAATACACGAATGTCCATGTAAAAGATGACATCCTGAAGGCTGCATATGTTGCTCTAAAATTGTAATGTCCTTTTCTACTTTAATGCTGCCATGACAGCCATACCATGACCCTGCCTTTTGGACTTGTAGCTCATAATAGTCTGTATAGTCCTTTTCATTTTTGGTCTTTAGCACACAGTTTTAAAAGATATCCTAGAGTACTGATTTATAAGAACCCAGAACCCAGATCAAGGTCAATTTGTATAAAATATCAACTGCTGACATCATCAGTTCGAAATCACATCATTATTTTTAATGTCATTACTAGCCTAAATTTGCCCCAGTCTCAAATGTTTTTGGAATGTATTTAAGGACTGAAATGCAGGAATTGATGTATATAAATAAATAATATGAAGTTGACCAGACAAAACATTACATATCTCAGGTTCACACTGTCTGCAATGAAATAAAAGTCAAAGTAAGACACACTGTTTTTTTTCTGTTTTCCATACTGTCCCAGTTTTTTGTCATTTGGGGTTGTGAAAAGGACAGCTATGCTGAAAACAATATTTCCACCCAGAAGCTGTATCTGCATTTTTATTTGATTAAAAGACATAACCACATATTGTCTTCAGTTAATTTGGTTAATTTAACATAGTCAGTTGAAAGCAAATAAAAAAACAGGTTACTTTTTTTTTTGCTTGTAACATCCCTCTGCCTCTTTGCACAACTGCAACTGATCCTCAAGCAAATGAAAGGATCTATTTCCACACATAAGGGTTTATTTCCTGAGCAACTTTAGGAAATGGATATTACAACTCATTTTATTTCTTAAAACATTATAAAGATGAGATGTCACTAACTAGAACACAAAGGTTAAACTCTGTGGAAGTGGAATATATTTCCAGTGAGCTATAGAGCTTTCGAGCGGCACTGTGTAATATGACATGGAAGCAGAGTTGCTGTTATTGATCGGTGAGATTCATTAAGTGCCAACACACCTCGCCCCTTTTCTTCCTTTAATAGAAAGCAATGCGTCAAGCCAGCGCTTTCTGCAGTGACTGACCCAGAGGGATGTTTCACAAATAATATTGTTTATTTAAGGGCTGGACAGACCAGCATAATTCCCATCTAAGTATTGCCTGATCTATACTGAGCTGTTCTTCGGCCATTACATTTATTTCAAACAAAATAGTAATGATTTTCAAAGGTCGGTCTTTGAGCACGGCTCCTCTAAATAGGCAGACAAAGCTCACTGTCAGGGATGTGTCTGTCCAAGACTAGGGTTGAACAATCTACCCATAATTGCCCGAAAAACATGCAGTCAAGCTACAACTCTGGAATAGAGAACTAGCAATGAAAAATCCTTTGTCTGGTTGTCAGGTGGAAATAAATCTAAAAAAAAGGTACAATGCATTACAGTTTTGAGTGATCGTAACAAAGTGCTCCACTAATGGGCATTGAAAGCTGTTAATATTGCAGTAACACTAAATAAAATTGCTGAATCTAAAGGTTTAACATTCACATAGTATTAACAGTCTGATAGTGTGCATTCATAGCAAATTATATATATTATAAATACTGGCTTTAAATGCAAATAAACGGCCAGGTTTAAAAATACATTTACACGGGCATGTGCCATTAAACGACCAAGCTTCTGTTTACTTTAGCAATTGAGGTCTTAATAATTATGATAAACTATATTAACAAATGTATGGTCAACATCTGTTTCGTCGACAGCCTGTTTTCTATGTAATGTTTATTTAAATGATTAACAAACAACATTATCCTCAGACTTGCAGGGGTCCAGCATCTATTCTTTAGAACACAGTGTCCAGACCTTTATGTGCCCTCTGTTTCCTTATACACAGCCAATCATGGCCGTATGTGATTCCAAACCTTGCTGGAAGGCACTGCTAGAATTTAAACCCAGAGCCACCAAAGAAATAAGCTATTGCTATTAATTTACATTATTGCAAAACACGCACATAAAAAGTCTGATTTATTTCCACTACCATCGGGAAGCATGTCAGTTGCAGCTGGTGTGAAATAGCAGGCATAGCAAACTGGACTCCGTCTGGTACATATCCAAAGTAAAGGCTGGACCTTAACCAAACCTCTTGTGAGAAAACAGGAAGCTGTCAGGAATGATCAGTGAATGAAGGGATCAGAAGCCTAAATGCTGTTTAGAAGTAGATATCCACATCCATCTGAGTGAGAACGAACAATAAGAAACATTCATCAGTCTAACAATGGCACAATAAAACCTTCCTACAGGTGTAGCACTGTGCAGCTGAGAGTTGCCATCAAGGGTACAGAGAGATCAATACATCATTAATGCTCCGCCCACTCCCTGATGGAAGAGATGTTTGTCAATTCCGGTGCGTCCTCGCTTTCAAGGGAGCAACGTGGCATGTTGAAATATTGCTCCTCGACGTGCAGAGTGCTGTTTCACAAAGATAAAGTTGTTGAGTAATGCATTGCCAAAAGAGTGACTTCTCAGCGCCCCTGCACAATGCTGTCCCAGAATGAGAATGAACTGGGTGTCATGATAAATAATTCCACGCATTGAATGAGGCTGCCCACTGCTTTTTATCAAGCTAATGTGATCTACTGAGGGGACGGTTTGTCTTAGGCTATCATGAGCTCAAACCGTGCAAACCTCTCCAGGCCCTTCTTTTTCAAAACCTTCCCGAACTGCTCAGGTCCCTTAATTATGTGGATGTGAATTTTACATCATTTGGGGAAGCAGGGCCAGCCAATATTCGCTTCATTAGCTGACAGATGTCTCTGTAAGATCCGAGGCCTGGAAGCACAACCCTGGCTGACATTGGCCAGCCTTGAGAGGATATATGTGCTGATAAAAGGAGCCCTTGATTACCAGCTCGGTGAAAAAATGGGATGTGGCTGCTTGTGGTGACATGACTCGAGTGGCCTGCTTTAATCCCTGCCTTTATTCTTTCATCTCCCACAAGGCTTAGAGGCATTATGGAGGATCAATGCAGAGCGATCAGGCATTTAGGAGGCCCTGCTGTACAGGGCTTTCTCTCTAAAACTGCTCCTAATTCAACACTCAGGCACCACATACAGTCATTTAGTCAGGTAATCTTCATATGTAATAACTCAGACATGCTCTGGGAGGATTGATGAAGTCATAATTGGCCGGTATCACACCCTGCTCTTGTTCTCCCTGATCTCCTGCACTATTTTGTCATTTAAAACAATGATCCATTTCAGAAGACTTTGTATTAATTATAATATCACCAATGTCAGTTCTAATGAGGATAATTTTGAGACCCAGATTAGTCCTGTCCACCGTGAGCTACAGTAAATCTGCTGCATAATTAAGGACACGAATATGACAACTCATTTCCCATATACTTCATCTCTCGACAGGGACTAATTTCTAATGTGCTCATACTGAAACTTAGTGACAAAGTTTAGGAACACCTAGTGAGATGACGTTTTGTTGTTTTTATAAATTTAGGTTATGCAGAAAATAATCTTAAATATTTAAATGCATATTAATGTGTACATACTGTGAGTAAAAGTTGGTGAAAGTTTGGGTGCTTTTGAAAATAATTTACTATGGTAATATTGCCAACATCATAACTAGATTTGGCAACCTTTTTAGTGACTATAGATATATGCCAATTAATGTCAATCCAATCAAAATCTGTTTGCTTTAGCAACCAAGGTCTTAGCATTATAGTAAATTGTCAAAATCAATAAAAATCTGGACGTTGCGACCTTAAAAAGCTAGTCACTTCAACAGCCAGACAATAAGAAGCCCTGCGGAGTTAGAGATTAAGAGCGGCAGTCGTTCATTCAAAAGTTGTTGTTCGTAATCATAATGTTACTTAGTTAATTTTTGTTAAAAAAAAAAGTACAAAAGTATCAGGTTCATCATACCATCCATTTAATTGTTACAGTTTTCCCCTAGACAGGGTTGTAAGACCCTAACAATAGTCTTTACATTTTCTATCATTATTGTGAATAAGTTATAAAAGCTTAGTATGTGTATAACAATTTATGTTTGTAATGTGACTACATTAGGGATGCTAAGTAGACAGTGCTAAAGTGTTACACTCGTGTTTTCAGTGGTATCACTGACAAATTTGCATATGTATGCCTTTATGATGGTCTGCATATTTTGAGGCATGGTATAAAAACATAATTATATCAAGCTGGTCCCATATTTATCATTTTTTATGTCTCAATAGAAGATGGTGCACACATGTATAAAGACATGTAAAAGCGTGTTTAAAGACAGGCTACACTATGTTATAAACAGAATATTTTAAATTCTCGGTTTACAATTCATTTAAATTACAATACATTTTCGCAGCATATTGCCAAAGTAAAATGGGACCTACTGTACATGTATTGTGAAATAATTATGGGATAAAAAAAAATATCATCAGACTAGTGGAATGCATGCCAGCTTGAGTACATGCATAATAGCAAACTAGAGAACATACTACATACTGATTATGCTAATGATACAATTTGTAATTAAAAAAACATCTCAATGCATTCAATAAAAAATGCAAAACAAGCATTTCTCCTTGGAGTTTCAGGCCTTTGACCACCAATGTATGTTTGACTGTGATTCCACAGAACGTTTGCAACTTTAAAAAGAAAGCCTTTAGACTCTTGATGTTTAAATTATATAGTGGGTAAAACAAAGCCAGGAATTATTCTGATTATTTAGAAATACAGAATGTATGTAAAAAAAAAAAGTATGCAATATGTACGTAAGTATGACCATGTGCACTTTTACTGAACCACTAACAGCTTTGAGCCACAAGTGGATCATCTGGAAGGACGACCAAACACAGATAGATTAACATTAATTTTAGACAATATTTGGTGTGTTTTTTAATCAAATAAATTACATTTTTATTAATGGTTCGGTGACTCCACTGTATCACCACTGTCTCACATCAAGAAGGTCCCAGGTTCAATCCCAGGGTTGAGAGGTCTGGGTCCTTCCCATGTCTGCGTGGGTTTACTCTGGGTACTCCAGTTTCCTCCAACCACATGTGCGTTAGGTTAATTGGTGTCTCTAAAGTGGCCTTCAGTGTGTGTGTGTGTGTGTGTGTGTACCCAGTGTTGCCGGGTGGGCACCGGCTTGCCCGCGGTCCCGTGTGCATTAATCAATTACAGCTTCTGGTTGAAAATCTTATTTTCAGAATTTCACATCAGATATTACATTTTTTAATTGTTTTCATTGAGGCATTACAATTAATGATAAATCTTGTTTCATTTAAAGAATGTCGTTTTAACTTAAGACTGTACATTTACCATGGGAGAAATAAAGAAGAATAAAGGTTTTAATACAGTATTGGCTGTACTGTATTAGCAGTGCGATGCAGTTTTAGCCTTAGCTCAGAGGTAATTTTGGGATGATAATGAGTGCTTTTAGGAGAAACATAGAAGCCTGTGTGCACTGCTTCCAAAAGTCCACATTGAAATTCAGCTAGCGGGATGCTACCCATTTGCCTTTTGTTTGCCATAAATAGCGGCTTGTTCTTTTCCCATACTGCATATAAACCGTTCAAAGTGGTAATTAATCGCTCTGCTGTGGCCAATTCCAACTGCAGCTGAGGATAAAAAGATTCAGCCGGTCTGTGTGCTGAATGTAATGTAATATATCTCCAATGCAATGGAAAGCTTCCTGTTACACCAGCAAAAGAACAGTAATGAATAATTACTTGATTTTTTTCAAGGTGACATTTAAAAATGATTCTCAGTAGAAGAGGGCACATGCCGGAAGTCAATAAAAAAGGTATGCTAGGGGAATGGGGGAAAAGTAGGCTGACACTTTTCTGCCCTTCATAACTTAGAGAGAGACAAAAAGAGGGGAAGCTGAGTTGTATTTCACAGTAGAAGACAAGGAAACTGCTTAACATTCATTGTTTTTCAAATTGTCATATAATGTGACTTGGTTAACAATGTGGCAGAATTCACACATTTCCAGAGCAGTTTGAGAAAGAAAAGTAAAATATAACTCATTGAGTCAGCCAGTTAGTCTGTGCTTTTTTAAAGCAACACAAATATGAAATATGTTTGAAAATAATGAGATCTGGACAGTGAGGTCTTATGCAACCTTGCCATCATAAGCAGCTCAATGTTTTATCATTTTTATTTGCAGTAAAGTAATGCAGTCTGTTTGCCTTTATCATAGTAAAGTACATTCAGCAGAGATAATATGAATTGCACTGGCTTAAACTAAAAAGCTATTTATTAGTAACCTCTTCTTTTATACAATATATTTATCAGGGTCACCTAAAATTTAACTTTGTGATGTATATTTACTGACTGTTTCACTCACACTGTCATTCAACAGAATGCATCATAAGCACTACTGGACTGTCACTTCTACCCAACATAGATACAACAGTCCAGATTTATTTCTGTAGTGGAATACCAATTATCAGTTGCCTTCCTATGCTCTCCAGAATTATTCAACCATAGGAGAACCACAGATCAGTTGTATTGCACCAGCTGTTGAGGCACAGCTGACCAGATTAAACCATTGAAACACCATGTTAGGGTCAGTGATGTGTTAATAGTGGTTTACCACCAACCACGTACATCTTGCCAGTGGTGCTCCTTCAATTAAGACCTCACTATTTTTTCTTGATGCTTTTTTTCTCTACAGTTTTCTGTATGTCTTGGATTTGATCTGATTGTTTATATTGGGGATCACTGTGTCAATAATGCCAGCCTTACACCTAATGACTTTTCAAGCAATTTCGCTGTCACACACAAATCTCCAATTTTGGAATATAGTGCTGAGAATTTAGTTATAATTGGTTTGTGTATCTCGCTCATTTGTGCATGGTAGTCAGAAAAGCTGTCTTAAGTCAGTCTTTTTCTCATCTTGACGTTCCAATAAAAGCAACAATGTTTAAAATTATCATACGTTTTGAGCCATGCCTCACAAAAACAGTGATGTTAACTCCAAATGAAAAATTATGTGTATCTGGATGGCACAGGTAAAGTTGACTGACAGTTCAGTAAGTGTAGCCCTACTGATATCTGACCAAATAATGGAAGCACTTCAATTTACTTTGCTACATTCTCTTTTAAATGGATTTAAGCTTATTACTGTATTCCAAACTGTAAGGAAAAAGCTTAAAACATAAAAACGTAAAATTTAAGCATTGAAATAACAACTAATGTAATTCTTTACATAAAATAATATGTTATTATTGGATCTTAGGCTGCCATCACAGTACTTTGAAACCACTTTATTTACTTGGCAGCATATACTGCAGAAAGTTTCACATTGAAAATAACAGAACATAAGAGCCATTCCTGTCCTTGACAGTTAATTTATTCAACAAAGTTTGTCATAATCTTCATATTCTGCATGGTGGTTTGTTTGTTTGTTTATTGAGCTTCTTTAACATCACTATCGGCATCAGTGGCCATGTAAGCGAGACACACAAGGTTATATCTATACACAAGTTTTTATCTCAACACCAGTCACATATATATACACAAGTCAATGCCAATTT
>JAUZSU010148988.1:0-14778 GCA_034780255.1 Parotocinclus maculicauda
AATTTTCTGATTTGCAGGCAGGGAATTTACATTTTTTTTAACCAGAGATGATTTTAAAAATAACCTTTCTGGTCACGGTCTTCATATGCTCTGTTGACCCAAAAATGCTGATGCAGAATTGTTATACTCTTACCTAATGGTTTTTTGGTAGATCAGCAGACATGATCACGTCTTATAATCCCATCAGGAACTAGGTTTTGTGTGCAAACAATTTGACATTATTTTAGGTTTGTGTCAAATTTATTACAGTACCTGACCAGGATTTTAAACACTACTTTTTACCAGTACTGAAATTCTGTAACTTTGAAAATTTAACTTACAGGCCAAAGGAAGTAAGGTCAATTTTTTACGTAGGAAGTTTGTCAGACTGAGCCAGACAGCACAGATGAACACTGATAACAAACCCACAGAGGTTGTAAGCTCAAATCCCAATACTTTATCACTGTTGGGAACTTGAGCAACAACCCTAACTCTTAACAGCTCAGTTGTTCTGTGAGTTGTACAAGTTAATTTGTTAAATGTAACTGAAAACTTTGTGGTATTGCTTAATGGCTTCACTGAGTGTCGGTGTTGCTCTGTTATGTCTAGTTTACAGGCTGGCTTATCTGCGGCTGAAAATGCTCTTCTCTCGCCTGCTGACCGCTCACCCTGAACTGGAAGCTATCATATGGACACTGCTCCAGCACACGCTGCAGAACGAGTACGAGCTGATGAGAGACCGGCACCTAGACCAGGTATCAAGCTGAACTTGCTTTAATCTTTACTGTGGTTTGATCTGGGAGGTAGACATAATCAGAACACCTTGCTCTTTTATCTGACATGTCTGTCTGCTTTGGTAAGAAACAGATCTTTATCTAAACTGCAAAACTAATACTCATGTGAAACTACTATGTTTTTGTAATTCCAGATCCTCACTTGAAGTGCATGCAAAACTAAAGCCATTACTTAAATGTTTACTGCAGGTGTCACAGTGATGCATGTGGTTAGTGGAGTTAACCCATTACGTTCCTTGAATATACGCCAGTTTAGAGTGACTCAACGACCTAATGCGCATATCTTTGGGCTGTGGGGTGGGGGGGAAACCGGAATACCTGGAGTAAACGCACACAAAGACGGGGACATGCAGAATCCACACAAAGTGTTGTGTGAGGCAGCGGTGCTACCCACCGAGCCACCGTGCTGCCCAAGCGGAAATACAAATTAGGACGGAATTTATTTGATTGGGTTCAAAGGCATTTATGAAACATTAGTTTAAAGATTGAAAGTTCTATACATCCACTTTACAGATAACATAATAATGTCTATATTAATTATGCTGTAGCACATAGCCAAAATGTTGTAGCTGAGGTGAAGAAAGGGGTTATTCAATGCTATTTTGGAATTACTGATGTGCTCTTTGCTTTATAAATAAAGTTTACTTACACTGAAAGGTCTTTGAGCAAGGCCCCATAACCCCCTAGCTTAATTATAAAATGGGTTTTAATAAGGGCACAATGACTCTGCTTTTAAAGCTCTGGAGTCATTATGTTGAGGTCAAATTTTAAAACAAGGTGCAAGGTATGTTGCTTTGCATAATATCATTTGCCTAATGCTGTAAAATGTGAAGGCCAGTACAGAATTGGTACTGCTTAGACATAAAACTGAGTGTTAAATAGACTTTTTAGAATTTTTTTTTTTATCAGAAGTTGCTTAGATCTGTGAAAAGTCTCTCTCTTTTAGAAGATTATTGAAATGTGATATCTATGAACAGACATGAAAATATTAAGTGATAAATGCAGATAAATGATGCACAATTAGTCCTAGGTTAAACAAGAACTTAATACTAAAGCTAATAGTGGAAAAAAGCTGTGTTTTTGTTCTCTCATTTCGCTTGCCATCTCATTTCACTGTGTTTTAGCTCATGATGTCCACAATGTATGCCATATGCAAAGTGAAGAACGTGGATTTGCGCTTCAAGACAATCGTCACAGCTTACAAAGAGCTTCCCAACACCAACCAGGAGGTGAGATTACAGCTCGTCTGTCCTCTGCTGTATTTAAGGATTGTATTTAACACTTGTACTGATTTATTCTTCAGACTTTCAAGCGCGTGTTGATAAGAGAAGAGCAATATGATTCCATCATTGTCTTCTACAACCTGGTGTTTATGCAGAAGCTGAAGACCAACATCCTGCAGTACGCCTCGCCTCGGGTAAGACACTAATCTTGTTCCTCGGTTCCCCCTACTGGCTCAAAGATAGCTGTACAAGCAGCCAAATGTAAACTGAAGTAAATGCATAATGTATTATATAACTGTGACTGGTGTCATGCCTGTGTGACAGCCACCCCCGCTTTCTCCAATCCACCATATTCCCCGGAGCCCGTACAAATATCCAAGCTCTCCTCTGAAAGTACCTGGTGGGAATGTCTACATCTCCCCTTTAAGGAGCAACCGCTTGACTCCAGCAGCCATGACACCTCGATCCAGGTTAGCACTTGTGTTCGTGTTTTTAGCTCAGTGTATGGCCATTGAATAAAAGTTTTATGTATTTTAGTTTGAGTTCTTATTACGTTGGAACCCTGTTCTGTCACCTTTTTTTTTAGAATCCTTGTGTCCATTGGAGAGTCTTTTGGGGTAAGCTCTTTGTATGTTCACAGCACTGTACATACCCTTGCTGTTAAATTGCATCGTCTAATGATTCTATTTCTGTACTTGACTTAATTGGTCATTAATTTCTGTTGAGATCAATAAATTAAATATCTATTTATCTACTTATCCATCTTTATATCTAGACATCTGACAAGTTCCAGAAAATCAATCAGATGGTCAGCAGCACAGATTGGCCCCTAAAGAGAAGTCTAGAAGGAGACTCCACCCCAAAACCCCTGAAGAGATTACGCTTTGATGTAGATGGGCAGGACGAAGCTGATGGAAGGTTTGTGCTCTCTGTGTTTCATCAGGAAACTAAGATAACCACAAAACTGGAACAGATGACACTAGAAATGCACAGATGGGCTGATACAATTGTTTTTTGGGTTTTTTTTTTGTAATCACATGATCAGACCATTAATTTTTGTTCAACTTCTCTTTTAATGGAAACCTTCATATTGCTTTAGTTTGCCTTTATTGTTTTTGTCAAATTCCGTATTTTCAGTGGGGTTATGCTGTTTTGTCATGCCTGTGAAGAACTTCTACTGAAGAAATGGCTGTGGCTGCTCCTGTGCTGTATAGGGAGAGACTATTTAGTTTACTAATTAAGCACTAAAAACACAACTGACATCTCATGAACAAGCGTGCAAGTGGCTGAGCTGTGTTTAAAGCTCAGTCTATACATGAACTGAAGTCCGAATTAAACTTGGTGAAAGCGTTGTGCTTTACATGTGCAGCTGTGTTCTGTTATTAGAATTTTAAATTTGACAGTCGTAGAATTGGTTCTGATTAGTAGTTCCATTGTTGACTTCTACACTCAATTCTTGTGTGGAAGCAAAGCAATTTATTTATTTATTTAATTCACAAGCAGGAACATACCCTGGCATTTTCTGTCTGTAGGTTTTGTATTTTTGTCACAATTCATTAGACTGGGATTGTTGCTACTGCTGGTAGATCCATTATGACCATACGCTTAGATTCGTGCAAACTGGTTTTCTTTTAAAATATCAAGGATATTTCATAAATCAAGGATCGAGCCACATTTTATATCTGTGAAACTGATTTTTGATTGTGAGCTGTACACAGTCACTCCCTGGCCTTCACTCGTGGTGGATTGGTCATGCACATGGTGGGTGAATGTTGTGACAGGTTTTAGTTGGGCAGTTGAATAATTCCAGTCTTGCTGGTTCCATGTGTTTAAGGTCTGAATCAGACCAAGGAGACTGCTCAACAACCCAGGACGTAACACAACCCTCACCTCACTATAGACCTAATTCAAACCAGGGTGTATCAGAGCCTGTTCATATTCCTCCTCTGGCATGGTGAGGTTTCAGCTGTATTTCGAGTTACCAAGTTGCACGGGTCTAGTGTAGGGATGGACCTGGATGGTCTGGTGTCTGAGGGATCAAGAAAGATAGGGGCCAGGAAAGGCTGAAAAAGGTCTGACACCTGAAAAACCAGTGATTTTTGTTTGTTCCATCTTGTTTGAGGCAGCTGAGGTACTGGGCCCAATTGGGGAGAGGAGTCTCTGTCTGTTGCATGTGTGGCAGATCAGGGGTGCGCCATAACACGGTCTAGCTTTGGATCCAGTTTTTTAGCTTTGTGCTTGCGTGTAAAGGTCTTTGTGCCAATGGCTTGATTGTCCATCATTTTTTAAAGAAACTAATAGGTTTTAAAACCACAAATAAATATTAAAAAATTCAAGGATTCAAGGAGGGTTTATTGTCATACTCATCACGTGTGATACATGAGGTGGAATGAAATTTAGATCGCACGATCCCAGGTACAACCAGTAAGAAGAAGTCCTAATATAAGATATAAAGTAGACATAAATAGTAAATGTAATAAGTGAGAGCAGCATTAACGGATTGCATTATACAAAGTGTCCAGGTGTAAATACAGTGTAGGTAAAGTGTCGTAGTGATCATGAAGGTGTCAGTGCAATCTATCGGAGTTCAGGAGTCTTACCGCTTCATGGATGAAGCTGTTTTTCATTCTAGTTGTCCTGCACTTAATGCTCTGCAGCCTCCTGTCTGAGGGGAGCGGGACAAAAAGTGAATGTGCTGGGTGACTGGGGTCCTTCATGATGTGGGTGGCCCTATTTCGGCATCTGGAGGTGTAGATGTAGCCTTCACCACCCTCTGCAGAGCTTTCCTGTCTGCAGCTTCTGTGTATAAATATTAGTGCTGCATCGATTGCAATTTCCTTAGCTGATTCAAATTTATTATTATTTTTTTTAACGTGAATGGCTGATTCTAAGAGTTAACAGCATGTAGAACATTTAATTTAGAACGTTTAACAGTTCATTAAATTTAACATGGAACATTTCTCACTGCTAAAGAAAGATAGCTGGGTTTGCTGACTTGTTCATGGCTCTGGCCCTGTATATTCTATGGGGTGCCCCTGTTTTAAACATCATTGCTCAAATGTTTTGAGAAATATTCCTCCCTGGCCTGTTGTCGCTATACATGTACAGCAGGGGTGTCCAAAGTCTGGGTTGAAGGTCTCGACAGTGGCAGCAGTATGTAAATGACATGAACAAGAGCCACTTGAGGTCCTGACTGACTGAACACCACACACGTGAAATCTTGCATGTCACAGCTACAGCTGTCAAACCATACCAAATGTGTATAATGCTGTCGAGGTCGTAACACCTTCCCTCACATTAATTTCTAGTGGGCAGTCTCTG
Organism: Parotocinclus maculicauda; assembly: GCA_034780255.1. NCBI lineage: Eukaryota > Metazoa > Chordata > Actinopteri > Siluriformes > Loricariidae > Parotocinclus > Parotocinclus maculicauda. The sequence goes on from JAUZSU010148988.1 coordinate 5,318, forward strand.
TTACGTTGTAGCATGTAGTAAGGACTATCTGGACAATATTTTTTTGTATTTAGTTGGTTATGTGAGCTTAGAAATGTAAAACATGCTCTGTTACCGAGTTCCTTAGGTCTGGTAATCAATCTACATGAGAAATACTGACAGAAGATACTTGGCATGGTTTGAAGCGAGACCTGCCCTTGTGCATTTTGACATGGTCCATTCTGGCCCCATGTTGAGAAATGTTTGGACACCCCTGATGTACAGTATTGCAAACATCAAAATGTGAAGAGTTTTCCTTATCCCCCTCAGCTGTAGACTGACCTACTTTACATTGTATCAATGCTTCATCTTCAGTGTCCCATGAGAAGATATAATAAAATGATTACAAAAATGTGAGGGGTGCACACACCTTTATGATATGTTATCTATGCATCTCTAAAAGCTTAATGTATCCTAGTTATTTTTTGCAAGTGACCATAGTTTCTTTCTTTCCAGCAAATCAAGCGCAGAGTCTACGCTCATCCAGAAGCTGACAGAGATGAGTAAGTTATTCCAACCACACCCTTTTAGGTTTTCCTCAATTCTCAGAAGTCTTACATTCATGATTGCGTTTGCTTTACTCATTTAGATTCGGCTCGCCACCGCATGCAGGAACAGAAACTGAAGGAGGAGGCAGAGAAGGAAGACCCCGAGCCCTGATGTACAAATGTACAAACCAGAATCCTCCTCGTCATTCTCAGCATGCGAGGTTGCCAGGTTTACAAAAAAGACTAGAGATTCTGAGAAGCTTGTAAGGTTTTTTATTTTCTTGTAAAACATTCTGTAATTCATCAAATGAATGCTGAAATATTTTATGAATTTTATTAGAATTGGAAAGCACCATGACGTGCTCATGCGTGCGTTTTCTGGTGTGTATTTAAACCACACTGAACTACTTTCCAAATTCGAATGTGGAGCATCATCATACCTATTAACACTTTTTTTTAGGGTTGCTGTTTTGTTTGAATATATTTTAGATCACCTACAGCATTTTTCATACTCAAACGTTGTAATAGTCTATGTGACTATGTTCATGATCTCTAAATGAATGACAGGGCAGAACGTGCCCAAGTGTGTGTAGCAGTGACTTTGAGACATTCAAACCTTCTGATCCTTTCAAAGAAAAGAATGTTTCAAGTCTACAAATGAGTTAATGAACAAAATTGTTTAACGCTAATAATTTGGTAGGGTTAACGATTTGGCCTTTTTTTATTACATGAATGCTTAGGAAACACGTTTCTTTTTTAATATATTGCCTTTTGTCTGGTTCGTGGACAGAGAATGATGTTTTGTAATTGAAATCTTAGCAATAGCACGAGTTTTTTGTGTACTTTTGTGTTACTTTCAAAGATGTTTGTTAATAACTGATCTGAGATTATGCTTTATTAACATGTACGCCTGAAATTATTTCAGGAAAATAAAACTGTAAACTCTAATGCTGAGTGTTGTGCTAGCACATGTACAATTATCTGAATTTTGTGAGGTACTTACTTGTACTTTCACTGTTATGCAGCTGAAATGGAGAAAGCATGAAGGTATCATGTTAAATAGTGACACAACCGAACTCGTTATTTAATTCAGTTTAATTTAATTTTTATAGCGCTTTTTACAAAAGACATTGTCATAAAGCAGCTTTACATTGTTACATAGACATTGTCACAAATTAGTCTATTGGTTCTAATGAGCAAGTTAAATCTGATCTGCATTTGTTTTTAACATATGATTGGCTGATTCTGATTTGCTTTCTGTTTAAGAATTATAAATGACAGCATACAGAAACTCTTTGGATCTGCTCCTTCTTCTCTGTCCGTTCTCTTAATTCCTTAGAAACCTACTTACTGATTTACTCTTTATTCCTTCCTCCATCCTTCACCTTTTTGGTGGCAGCCTGGTGCAGTGGTTAGCACTGCTGCCTCACACCTCCGAGATCCCCGGTTCGATCCCGACTCTGGCCTTCCCCTGGGTTTTCTGTGGGTACTCCGGTTTTCTCCCACATTCATGTGTTCTAACATGCCATTAGTGTGTGAATGTACATAAGTGTGAGAGTTTGTGATGGATTGGCACAAGGTTGCCCCTTTGCCAGCACTAGGCACTGACTCTCATGTGATCCTGACTAGGATAAGCAGATAAGATGAAAGTTAAAGATAAGATGAAATGAATGTTTTTGGAGTTCTGTCTACTTTATAATACTTCTCACAAAAATTAGGGGATATTAAAAAAAAAAATTCAAAATAAAATTCAAAAATGAAACATCGCTTAATTTTTGTGAGCAGCGAATTGTTTCTATATTGAGTTAATTATAATTTTTTTGTTGTTGTTTGTAGTAGTAGTAGTCGTCATCACCATCAGTGTGTTCAGTTTGATGAGCTGAAGATGTTCATTAAACAATTAGTGAATAGGTTTAATATCACAGAGGGCTCTGTTTGCACGCTCTAGTATTTCAGGAAATGCAGGTTCACTTACTTAGATCCTTTAAATCGACATTAGACATTCATAAGCCAGGTTCTGTGTGAGCCATTCTTTAGCAGCAATAATGTTTTTTTTTTTAGCTGCTGATCAGTATTGCTCAACACTAGGGAGGAATTCTAGATAATTCTGGGATTTCTTGCAGGAACAGCCCCACCATCTCAACTGGATTCCAAAGTATGACTTAGGTGGGGAGTGAGAACTTGAGAAGAAAGAAAAACAGCCACAATTCTTTTGTCTCATCTGTTAGCAAAACATCCCAGAAATGTTCTAGAACAAAAGGGTTATGTTCCTAGACGTTGTCCTAGAGTTGCAGCAGTGTGTTTGAGAGCAGTGGTTTTTGTTTTGTTTCTGGTTTTCTTCTAGTGAGAACATCTAGACGGAGGTTGTGTGCTCCAGTTTTCCCCACCTGCAAGAGTTTCATTTTGATCTTGGCGTGACTTCTATGTTCATATGTATCATTTTTATTAGCTCAAACATTTTTAATGTTAAGCTAAAACTTGGCATTGGATACACAGAGTACAACTGTACTATGCAAGGCACAGTGGTTAAGGTTCTGGATTATCGAACCAAAGGTTTCAGGGTTCAGACCCCAACACTACCAATCTACCAGTGTTACTTTTTAGGGAGGCATTTAACCCAGAATTTGTATTTGTACCTCGTAAGATGACATTGTTTGTAAGTTTGCCTTAAATAAGGATAAGGACATTATTAAACAACCCAGTGTAAGTTGTTTCAACCAGTGTGGTGCTTCCGGTGTGAATGTTTTTTGGTTATCATGTTGTACATGTTGATGCAGTGAAACAATTTTCTTTATTACTGTAGGTAGGAAGCCCTGCTATGCATTTGTTTATGTAACAAACAGTCTGTTGAATGTGTTCCTGTAGACATACATACATACATACATACATACACTCACTTTATTATTTATTTAGCTGGCCTGTTGGACTATAGACCATAAGTTCAGAAGTTCAATTCCCTACTTTGCCATTATTGTAAATTTGTGCCACCAATGATCTGATCTGTAGAGGCATGTACTCCACAAGACCTGCCGAGGTGTCCTGTGGTATCACTTGGGAGGTGAGGCCTCCATGGTTTGGACTTCGCGTCAGGCATATTCCACAAATGCCTTAAGCTTTGCCTAAATGTTCCTTAAACCATTTTTGAATGTTTTTACAGTGTGATAGGGTGCATTATCTACCCGACAAGAGTCCACAGCCATTACAGAATACTGTTGACATGAAGGGGTATAATTGGACTGCAACAATGTTTAGGTAGGTACCTTGTGTCAAATATACAGCCACATAAATGCCAGAAATCAAGGTTCCTATGAGAACATTGCTCAGGTCATGCTTTCAAAGTTATTTACTTCACCTTAGTGGTTTTAATGTTATAGTTGATTGATATAAGATTTTAATAAATTCAAATGAACTAGCTATCTGAGCAAAAAAAGGATAACTACTGAATTAACTAAAACGAGATATGAAAGAAATCAGTGTCTTCTTTATTATACTACAGTAAATCCAGAAGTACATGCAGACCATTAATCATGTTTACCTTTGCTGTCACTATACTGTAGAAATCGTTTTAGTCTGAACCTGAATAAACCTGACTCAGATATGTAAACTGCACTGCAATGCCTCTAAAAGTAAGGATGAAAGTTATCGGCACAGGAAATACATTTAAATTTCAAAATATATCACATCAAAACAGTACTAGTACAGCTCTGTAGCTGCATACTCTAACCTCTTGATAACTAAAGGTTCCCATAGCATCATCATCAACAGTTTCATAACAGGTTAATTTTACCTGTGATCTTATCATGATCAGAATTTGTCTCATTGTTCGAACACAACAAAACCATTCTTTTAGAAAGTGCACTGATGAGATTATCTTGTGATCTTATTTCTGCTGTGTCTTTGTCTCTGCTTGTGCATATTACCTATGCTACCCATGTTACTCTTTGTCTGTGGAAAACAAAATTAGGTTTTGCTGGTTCACATCCTGTTGTTAAGCTTATTCTGGACTGCTGATGCAGCTGTGACGTGATTGAGATGAAAGGCGCAATAATGTGAACAGTTCTATGGAAAGATAAGAGGCCTTCTTAGAGTTTACCTTAAAAAGGCATTTCATATACCTGTGAAACAGTCGTTTGTTCTTACATCTACAAATTAACTCTAGTAGAATCCAGTTTCATTTACACATTTTTGTCTTGTATAGTATAAATATCTATATATAACAGATCAAATTTGTGGTCTCTCAGAAATTCCTGGTCAGACCGTGACCTTGAATTCTGCCTGTGTGGCATTTGCATGTCTTCCCCATGTCTATGTGGGTTTACTCCAGATACTCCGGTTTACTCCCACATTCCAAAGCTATGCGTTATTGGATGCTCCAAACTGGCTTGGTGTGATGTGTCTGAGTAGTATCAGTGTCACCTTGCCACTGTTGTAAATAGTGCTGACAGCTTTGAACTGTCAAAGGCATTGAAGACAGCAGATCAGGTTAGCAGAAGATCAGTCATGTACAATGGGAGGTGGAGCCTCCGTGGATCAGACTTGTTTGTTGAGCTTATACTGCAGATTCTTATTCAGTATGAGACCAGGGGAATTCGAATATCAAGTCAACACCTCAAACCTTTTTTTGTTTGGCAAACCATTCCTGAACGTATAATTTATTTTAGTGTGGCAGGGTACATTATCCTGCTGGTAGAGGCCACCGCCATTAGGAAATACTGGTGACGTTAAAGGGTGCATTTGATCTGCAACAATGTTTATGCTGTTTGTCACATCCACATGAAAGCCAGGACCCAAAGTTTAATATCAGTACATTTCCCAGAGCATCCCACTGTCATCACCCAGCCCCACCCCCAACCAGTCTAACTTTCTTGTAAATGAAAGGTCTGCTCTGGACCAAAGACAAAGAGGACCATCTAGACTGTTATCATTTGATAGACTGTTAACAAAGACCATTTTTAGTTTTGTGGTGGCAGCATTAATGCAGAAAAGTACACTGAGAATATAGAGCAACATTAATTCCTTCAAGATAGGAATAAACTCATGCAGTTCACGGCTCATGCAAAAACATGCACAAAAAAAACTGATCAAAAAAAGGAAATCTATTTAGTCTTCCTTTGAGGAACATTATTTTTAAGCCTTTCAATAATTTTCCCACACATTTGTTGACCACTGGAGATCCTCTGCTCACCTTTGTATTTTTACCTCATTACTAGCCATACATTCCAACTTTTTTTTTTTTTAATGTGTTGCATGTCTGGATTGGAAGTTTATTAACAAATAAATGATGTTGATACGGCAACGTGATAGCCTGAATTCATACTGTCTGCAATGATATAAAAGTCAAAGTACATGAATGGATCACTACATTTTTTTCAAGAAAAAACATTTTCCTTTTCATCCCAGCTTCCTCCTTCGTCTGATTTGGGGTTGTATCATGTCTGGAGAAAACAAAACGATGCCTTTCAGGATAAGATGTATGATGGTAGTATCATGGTTTGGACCTGTGTAGCTGCAACTTGGCCAGGATGGTTTGCAATAATTAATGGAACAATTAATTCTGAATTGAACCATCACATCCAACCTTGCAGTTATTTTTGCACAAGGCACCACTGTAAGAAACATGTTGCCAGAACTTTCCCAGCTAGTAAAACCTGGCTCTCTGCCCTCATCCTCATGACCGCTTACATTTCAGAGAAGCATCCTAAGACCTAGCTTTGATTTACAAAGGGCTAAAAAGCACTGAACTATGATGTTATATTAACAAGAATGTCTCAGGGGGTTGATTTATCAGTCACACAACGGCAATGACGTTTTCATCCTACAGAGCGAACATCTACTTTTAGTGAGTGTGAAGCCAGCAAGCATGCTGTAGTTCTAATTATGATTTGAGCACACACATACAGATTTTCCTTGGTGTGAATAATGTTATTAATAGAACAATGGTGCAACAGACGGTGGTGAGAAGTATGTGTTTCCCAAACTCTCTTGCACTAGTATACTGAAAGTTTTTATTTAGTGCACGCACTGACAAACACTTCCTAAATTGGTGCATCTGAATTGTTGTTGTAAATCACTGCAGTGTTTGTTTGACTAGTGAGTTAGAACTCTCCTCCTGTCTTGTATAGTCGTCAATCTTGATGAAATCCAGCGAGATATTGAAAAAACATCATTTGTACTTTCTAAATGCTTCAAATGTTTTTGGTTGAGATAAGGTACACCTGTTGTTAATGTGCCAATCACATGCCAGCAACTTAAGACATGCTTCAAATTGAGGATCAAAATGGGGGAAGAAAGGTGATTGAAGTGATTTTGAACATGGTATTGTTCTTTGTGCCAGACGGGCTGGTCTGAGCATTTCAGAGACTGCTACTATCTACTGTAATTATCACACACAGTCATTTCTACTGTTTATAGAGAATGGTCAGAAAATTAAAGGTAATTTATCTGGGTGAAAATGCCTTGTTGAGGGTAGAGGAAAGCGGCCAGACTGGTTTGAGCTGAAGGCAACAGTAACTCAACCAACAGAGGTACGCAGAAGAGCATCTTTCAGCATCCAACCTTTAAGCAGAGTAGCAGAAGACCACACTGGGCCAAAAGAAGATTGAAAAAAAAATATTGATGAGTCGCTATCACATGAAAGCATTGGTCCATCCTGCCTTGAGTCAGACCTTCAGGCTGGTGATGATGTAATGGTATGGGGAAATCTTTCACTTTGGGCCCCTTAATACTTGAAAGAATAATAATTAAGCTTGTCTGCTGCTGTTTATGTATTTTGCTTAGTTGTATAACTATTGTACATAATGTTTTAGAACACTCTGTCTGTTACTGACTGCACCTCCTTAGCAACATTTTTGCACCCACCTGGACCGTCCAAGGCCAGTTCCAGATAGAGTTCCTTACCTTATCTACACACACACACACACACACACACACACACACACACACACACACACACACACACACACACACACACACACACACACACTCCTTTGTTCCCCTTCTGCCCCCCCTTAGTATAAAAGCATTATGCAGACACTATTCTAGGAGCAGAGCTGCAGCACTTCACAAATAAACTTTACATTGTTTGGCTGTGAACTGTTTTTCTTGCTCCTCCGTGCACGGAACCACTTGGTATGGATGGACACACACGCGAGGTCAATTAATGAGGATAGCGACAATTAGACGAACCTAACAGATACGTGTACATTACTGAGTAATACTTATAAAGAGAAATCAGAGTCCGAACTATCTGCTATAATTATCACTATAACATCTAACATCTACCAATTCTCTTCGTAGAAATATGGCTTCGATGATACACACACACACACACACACACAATGTATTTTGTGTGTTTTTCCACATTGGATCATTTTCCGTTGAAATAAGTAAATAAATGACTAAGCATAACTTTTGTCGAATTTATTTCATTTAATTTTTTTTTATCTACTTTTAATAACTGTGGGAAAATCAAATGATTTATGAGCTTATAGTCAGAATCTATAAACTTCTTAAGGGTTAACAAACTCTAATGTGCTGCTGTATATCTCCACCAGCTTCACTTCCTACAATTCAATTCTTTAGACGCTGATTTTTTCACATTTTGTTATGTTTGCAGTCTTGTGCTAAAATACAAAATTTTTTTCCCCATAATTCTGCACTCAGTACTCCATAATGACAAAGTGAAAACATTTAAGAAATGTTTGCAAATGTTTTAAAAAGGAAAACTAAACTTTCACATTACTTAGTTTGGTGAAGCCCCCATTTTTAGAAAGACTAGTGGTTGTTCCAAACTTCTTCCATTTAAGAATTATGGCAGTCACTGCACACTTTCCTATTCATAGCTTGGTTTTTACTCTGATACGCATTGTTACCTTTAAAACCTTATGTAAAAAGGTTTGTGCCTTTTCAAATCATGCCCAATCAACTGAATTTTTCACAGGTGGACTTCAGTCAAGGTATATAAACATCACAAATATGATAAGGAAAAGTTGGAGGCACCAGAGCTAAATTTAAAATGGCATTTCAAAGTGTCGGAATATTTAAGTCCATGTGATTTTTTTTCTTTTTAATACATTAGCAAAAACTACTCTTTTCAAATATATCCACAGATGTTCTATAGGATTTTGGCCAGGGCTTTGACCCAACCGCTTAAGTATATATTTTTACTCGTAAGCTACCGACTAGTTTTTTTGGTAGTGTGTTTAGAGTCGCTGCCTTGTGGAATGTGAAACACACATAATCAGGTATCTAGCAGCGAACACCAGTTTTTCCTCGATATCTTAGGTGTACAGTCAGCACTCCAAATCCTCCAATGGGTTATTTGTTTCAGGATCCCTTGTGGATATAAAAATCCACGGATGCTTAAGTCCTTTATTATTTGCATAAATCCAATGCATATCCACCACTATATACAGTACTTTAAATCATCTTTAGACAAGATTTACTTAACTCTAAATCAAAGAAACATCCATCCATTTACGAATTTCAGGCCTTCAACACATTCCAAAAAAGTTGGAACAGTAAATAATGTACCACTTTCTAATGTTCTAATTTCTTTTTATCACACTTAAAATATGTTTGGCACAGAGGATACCAAGCAGTTAATGTTTTATTTTGTATCATTCCTCCTGCAAACACATCTTAAGATGCTCAACGGTTCTGATTTTCACTTTTTCCATTTCAATGTTCCCCACATTTTCTGTAGCAGACAGGTCAGGACTGTAGGTTGGCCAGTACCCATACCCTGTTTTTCTGCAGCCATGTCTTTGTAATGTATGCAGCATGTTTTGCATTGTCTTGGTGAAAAAAAGGTTGTCCTTTGAAAAGTTTGATGTCTTGAATGAGATTAATGCTGGAGGGAGAGTTAGGCATAGTACTCAGTAGAGGTGCACGATATGGTCAACAAATGCGATGTGCGATAACATTGTTGAATATCCCGATATCGATGTGAAACAC
>JAUZSU010148999.1:0-14778 GCA_034780255.1 Parotocinclus maculicauda
GCGGTGTATATATACTCAAGTCAATGCCAATTTAGTGTAGTCAATTAATCAAACTCAAATGTCTTTGGACTGTGGGAGGATACCAGAGTACCTAGAGTTAACCCACACAAACACAGGAAGGATATGAAGACTCCACCCAGAAAGAACTCAGGCCACTCCACCCTGGAATTGAACCCAGGACCTTCTTGCTGTGAAGCAGTGGTGCTACCCACCGCAGTAGCATTGCAAATTATTGCAAAAGTTGTCTCAAGACACAGTCTATCTTGTTACATAATTTTTGTTAGTTCATATTATTTGTAAATCCTTGCATTTAAACAAGTAATGCCTATCTTCTAGTTTACTTAATTGTACGTAGTGGACATCAAATGTGTTAAAAAGTTTTATAAAAGGGTTGGGTCTGAGTTTGTGCTTCATGTAAGCAGTAGATTAGGCAATACGCATGCACTGTGTTGTAGTAATGAAACTTGAGTTGATTTTTACAAAAAAGATTTACTGGATGCACACAGGTGGAAGTCATACATATATGAGTAAATATTGCCAAAGAAAAAGTGCAATGGTAAAACTGCAAATCCAAATGAAAATCTGTATTACTGATGCCGATGTAACATACAAGGAAAGTGGTTGGAACTGGGTTGTCAGGTTAGAAAAGGGGTGAACAAAACAGGCCATAATCTAATGGCAATAATGTGAAAGCACATAAATCAGTGCAAACCTTGGAGAATATTTTCTTTTTTCTTTTTTTACTCAACTACCATCCGCTCCTTTATGGAAGTCCTGTTCAGCTTTAATATTTAATTACTCTTAGTAATATTAAATAACTATTTTCAAATATTTTATAGTGGTGTACATAATAGTAGCAAACAAGGAAAGAAAGACTGTAAAAGATGGTAAAGCTTGTATTTAATCATGTTAGGCATAAGGTAAGGCAATATTCAGGTAACAATGTATGCATAAGCGTGTCTATCTCTGTAATCGGGGTAAGTGACGATTTATATTTATATCTGGATTTGTCATTACTTTGTAATAGAAGACTTGTTGTGTGACAAAAAAATTATGAGTACTGAGTGAATTTTCCCATAAGGAATAAAGAAATGGAATTAATTTGTTCCAGACCCACAGAAAATCCACATTGTATAAAGCATTACATCGGTATGTCAGTTATCCACCACCTGGGCACTCATCAAATCTAAAAAAAATGTGTCTTGGTTCGCTTCGCTTGCTTGGTACTATGCACACTTGCTTAAACTTCGATGAGTCAAGCTGCACAAATTATTTCAGAAACTCAATTCAGTGAAGATCTCTGATGTGTTGATCATTTCTAAAGTGCTGTATTCTTAATACGTCATAATATATCATATTGATATATCCCCTATTTTTGTTAGCAGTATAGTTAGTGACAGTCAACAAAAAACAAATCCTGTTTCAGGCTGAGCAGTTAGGTTTAGCAGCTAGCACCAACATAGTGTTTTGCTTTTTTTCTTCACTTTCAATCCATTACTCAATCAATTACATAAGCTTTTTCAACACTTATACTGTATATATACTGTATATATACTGTATATTGCAAGCATATACTATATATATCATAGCAGAGCCTACGCTAAACATGCTTAATACACAACCTACAACTGGGCAAAGCCATTAACGCGAAGTATATGTTATAATAATGTGTTGAACATCTTATGTAATTCATTGAATAATGTATTGAAAGGGAAAAATAAAAACAAAAAGCGCTTCTGCTCAGTTGGGTCAAAGCGCTGCTGCTTAGCTGGTTGCTGACCGTATAAATATATATGATGGCTGTGCATGGAACAAGATCCCAGTAGATTAGCAGTTTCTGAAATATTCAGACTATACACCAACAACCATGCCACATTCAAAGTGAATTAAATCACATTTTGTTCCAATTCTGATGCTCGGTTTGAACTTCTAAATAGTTCGAACAGGTTGTCTTGACAAAATGTCAAATGCACTGAGTTGCTGCCATGTGATTGACTAATAATATTATTATTATCATTATTAGGAGTTTTACATATTAATTATAATATTTGTGTCAAGTGGCACACGAATCAATGTACATAATAAAGTGGCCAGTGAGTGTACGCATACACTACTATGGACTCAGATCGAAATGTCAGCTTGCTGCAAAAGTCAGCTTGCAGTTATGTCACATGTGTGGCCACAAGACGGTGCCAAAATGCTTCCCCAGCTGCCCTATAAAAAGGCTCTAAGAGGCTACTTTTTGGCAATGTACCTCTTGGTAAGAGAGAATGTGAGAGGGGAAACAGAGAAGAATTATGAATTGGCCCCATCTAAGCCATTCTGACCTTGCTGTTGGGAGGCATTGGGATCAGTGGGGGATCTGCAAGGCTACGCACACATGGAGAACAGATTCTGGAAAGCCCAGACAGACAACCTCTAGAGAAGGTCATCTGATAAGCAGCTCCCACAGTTTCATTATCCACCATACAGACACAGGTGACACCTTCACTACACACCCCTGTCTCTTCCTGGACCATTTTCAAACGAAAATTTGTCGTTACACCACCCATTATGTGTTCTGTCATTGACAGCGAGCCACCTCTCCTTCGTTTGCAGTGGTGTCGTGAATGAAAACTTGGACTACTACAGACTATTGCCATATCATCTTTAGTGATAAATCCTGTCTGATTCTGTGTGAGATGCAACAACAGTCAGGTTGATGTATGTATTTATTTTCAATAAATGATATAATAAATATATAATAAAGTCTCTGTATTAGAACACAAAACAGAAAATACAGGAAATGTATGTGCAGTATTAAGTTAAATCTGATAAAACACATGCATGTACTCACCAACTGTTTAAAAAAGGTTTAGGAAAGATTAGAGAATATGCCGAATGGAGGGATTCAGCAGTAACTTCCTTTGCTATATGTACCAGGCTACACCATGTAAGACTGTTCTTTGAATCCTAAATAGCAAATGCTGATAGAACATGTATACCAGACCTAGAATATATTGCTATACTAATGCAATACAATGGTATGAATATACGCAGAACTCACATGCCCCCCGTATAAAATATTAATCCCGTCACCATCATTGCATGATTAAAAATGCTCTTGCTCTCTAATCTCTGGCTACTTATAATCACATCTGAACATTTTCTATAACACAAAGCATATTTGTGCCATGATCATTCTTAAATGAGCCAGTTTCTAATCACTATCATTAGTTACAAGTTAAGGCACTGTCTTGTATGTATTGTTTTGTTTTGTAATTCATTAAGATAATTTTCTTAAAGAATACTTAAAGAATGTTTATCTCCATTAAAAGAAATGGCAACAAAAACAAAAAAGACCACACCTAAAAAGCAACATGAAATTTTGTAAAATGGACATACGTAAGAATGTACGTAAAGAATTATATTCCTTTTTAGTGCTTAGGCTAATTTAAAGCAAAACAAAAAAATAATATTAAGGTGCTGAATTAAACTCCTACATAGGAGTACAATACATACAATCTTGAGTATGTGTAAAATGGTGATGTCATAAATAGAGGTTCTATAAGTGATTATTTAAGTTCCATGTTTTAGAGTTGTTCTTCGAGTGCCAGGGTATTTATTTAAGCATTTCATGGACGTGACAGGAGCAAAAACAGCTGCAGTCTCCCAACAGAACTCAGAAATACTCAGGTCTCTTGAGACTTATGCCTACCTCATGCCCTCCACTCATAGTTTACAAGGTAAAACACTGCCTTGGAAAAGCCATCTGGTAATGACATTTACCCTCCCTCCTTAGTAACATTCCATGGGCAAAGCACAAAAAATAAACAGCAATCACATATCTGAATGCTACTCCATTGCATCACATATACTGTTTTTCCTTTTGGCATTTTCCGGGAGCCAAAAATAAACTGAAAAACCTGCACAAGGTGTCACTCCACCCTAAGACCACGTAGTTGACTCAGGAATAACATCTTTACGTGTGTATGAATGAAAAAAGGCCACACTGTGCTCGGTAATGTGTTCAGGGTGGACCTGTATACTATTATGCCATTACAGGCAATCAACAACCACTTAATACCAACCAGATATGATTTGGAGGAAACCACCACTAAATCTTAAAAAAGCACATGCTTTTGGGAGTTTTGGGAGCTGTAAAATGAATGGAAATCAGGTTTCCTCTGATGAACTCTGTACTTTTCAGGTAATCTGGGCCAACCTTTGTCTCCTATAAACTTACATTGGAATGTCTGGTATCCTGTGAAACTGGTAGTGGTAGGGTGAACTCAGGGCAGCTGCTGAAATTGATTCCTTTGTATGTGGCCAGTAAAGCTGTAAAAGTCTAGGCTGGCATGGGCAAATGGGTATAAGACAGATGTTATGGTGGCACCTATTTCCTTGCATGACACAATTCTGTTTCATTTGAAAGCAATTATTTTAAATTGATAAAATGAGACAAATAGAAGCAGAAGGGCGTTTTTCTCTAGAAAATGTTTAATAGAGATTATGAAAAAACTTCACCTGTGGCTAACTGACTGACTGGCCAGAACACAGACTCTGAGGATAATTCCTCTCTAAATATGTCAAATATCTTTACACTATATAAGTAATAATTATACTATTGAGTCCTACAAAACATTTAGTTATGCTACACTGGTAATTGTTGTTAGCTGTGTTCTGAAATTAAGCTTGTTTATAACTGACCTTTTTTTTGCTATAGAATGCATACTTTAGGTAAATTAGGAATACAATAGCTGCCCCCAAAACATGGAAAGTGCTTATGGTTCTCCCATGACAAAGTGGTTATAATCTTGAATTTTTGGCAGAACTAATAAAAATTACAGTTTTAGCAGCTGTCCTTTCCCACTGTTACTTACAACTGAGCACAGGAGCTAAAATTCAAGGCTTTTCTCAGGGAAAAACAATCATAAGTTATAGAAGTCAGGATTTAAACTGAAAAACTTGTGAATAGTAAGCGTGAATAGTAAGCGTGCTCTTAAATCAGCTGTATTGGTTTTCACAAAGTTTGCTGCCACAGTTTTTTAGAACCTTGTGTCAGATTATAAGCATTTTTAGTCTTATTGGTAAAGACATACAGTTTAAGCACTACTTAATGTTTACATAGTTTACCTTTTTTTTAAAGTCTTTTGCAATTTGCCTCAGCATGGTGGATATCAGCTTCTGGGCAAAAATGATGGAAACCCATTCTAGCGTAATCAGTTCTGGGAAATGATTGCAGTTTTTGGGTTTTCATTTGTCCACCCTCTTTTTGAGGACTGACCGCAGGTTTACAATGGGATTAAGTGCTGGGGGTTTCCTGGCTATGAATCCAAAATTTCAATGTTTTGTTCACCGAGTCACTTGGTTATCACTTTTGCATTGTAGCATGGTACTCCATCACATGTTGTAAAAAGCATTGTTTATCTCCAAATTATGCCTGGATCATTGGGAGAAGTTTCTCTTGGAGGATGTTTTGATACCATTTCTTACTTATAGCAGTGTTCTCCCGAATCCACCCCCCTGGATGAGAAGCAACCCCATACATGAATGGTCTTAGGATGCTTTACTGTTATAATGAAACCGGACTTGTGGTAGCAATTACCTTTACTTCTCTAAACAATCATTTTTTAGATGTCCCAAACAGTGTGAATGGGGCTTCATCAGTTCCAAAGTCTCTGAACTGGACACAATGTCTTCAAGTGTCTAGCAGTCAACGATCTCTCACCAAGAGGTACACTACCTAAAAATCCTCTTAGAGAAAGTGATTTTATAGAGCAGCAGATGAAGCACTTTAAGCTCTCTTGTAGCAAGCCCCAGTGTCCTATTTTCTATCAAAATAAACGAGAGAAGTATATAGAATTTCAATGTACATTGACTGCCAGTTTACGTCATTACAATTATTCATAGTCAGTGGTTGCTTCTCTTTAACACACTGTAGCATTATTGTTTCACTCAGCTCAGGGTTTGTTCCAGTTATGTCACAAATATTGACTCATGTTTCCACCAATTTTCATTAATTTTGTTATGCATTTTCTATTTTAAAGGTATTGCTTAAAATTTTCCTGCTGCTTTGATGTCTTCCTTTATCTACTCATATGTTGTAATCACCTTGACCGATTAGCCTGTCAGATGCCTTGTAGACGTTGCTGGTTAGACCACTGCAGTGGTGTTTTAGCCATTATTAAATGCGACCTCACTGGCTAGGCAGGCCATTACGCCCTCACCAAACAGCCTAACACATGGTAGAAAACCGGACAGACACAGGAAAGACATACAGACCGTGACTTTCTTGCTGTGTGGCAGCAGTGCTACCCACCGAGCCACCGTGCTGCCCATATGTTGTAATAACCTTACAATTTTGTTTATACTTGCATCAAATTTTAGATAAAGGTAACTTCTAACAACTAACTCCATTTTTCACACTTGGTGTTTTTAATTTAACACTTGAGGTAGTCTTATGATCGTTTTAAAGTAGTTTTTATGTTTGAAAGTGGACACTATTATCAAAGAGTAATAAAAAAAAACATAATAAGAATCCTCTCAGAGAGCTCATAACTTTGATTCAGAAATTATCTCAGAGCAACTCTAAGCAAGGAGAAGACAAAAACCTTTATCTTAGTGAAGGGTTGTTGATATAGTTGCTAGGTATGATATATTTTCTCTCTCTCTTTTTTATCTCTTTCTCTCTCTCTCTCACATACACACACACGGGCACACGGGCACAACAGGGTGGAGGGGTCTGGGTCCTTTCTGTGTGGAGTCTGCATGTCCTCCCCGTGTCATGCGTGTGCAAAGACATGCGTGTTAATTAATTAATCCAAATTGGCAATAACTTGAGTGTGTATGTGACTAGTCTTGAGATAACCTTGGGTACAGTATATGTATAACTTTGTGTGTGTGTGTGTGTGTGTGTGTGTGTCATTGAAATGGCCACTAATGTCGATAGCGATGTTAAGTAAGCCAAATAAACAAACACAAGCAATCATAATTGGGGAAATATAGCATGTTATAAGCCTTTACTTTGAAAAAACAGGCATTTACTATTTCTGCCTATTTTAGACTGATCACAGGCATGTATTTTTTATTTTTGGCTTTATTTAAGATGATTCATGATATGTGTTTAAAAGAGTAAAAGTGTAAAGAAAATGCATTCACTTGTTCATTCAAAGCATGTTTGATCTGCTAATGTCAGATTTCTTTTGCCTCCGCTGATATAGCCTGGGGAAATCACAGCGTCTTCTACTCTTGTGATTATTTCTCCCATTGCATTGCTGTTTTAGGAGAGCTGGAAGCTAAGGGCTGAGCACGCACCATCTGAGGGTAATCAGAAATCATGAGAGACATTGATTACCTATTTCAGAGTTGACTTCCGCACACTAAAGGCTTCCCTTTGTCCCACCAGCATGACGGCAGCTTTTTGAAAAGCTACAAACAGAGGTAGGAAAATTGCATACCTTGAGTTTACACTTTGCTCAGAGTTTGTGATTTTCTTAATATATCACCTGAGTACAAAACATGTTGAAGGAAAGTCCCACCGATCACTAGTGACTTGTTTGATGAAATATTTTCAATACAAAGAGATAGCAGAATTAAAATATGGCCTTATATCAGAATTTCTGCTTCTGAGAGATACAATCGTAGATTTGACTGTGATATAGATAATGGTGCTTTGCAAACTGAAAACTAAACTGGTAATCCGATAATATGAATTAAAATTAGTCTTTTCACCAGCTCCAACCACGCATGAGCCCACAGTTTAGTATACAACTCTCAGCCAGTATTTAGCAGCAGCAAACAAGCTCATGCTGGTGTAAAAATGTTAAAATTTCAGGTCAAATAGATGAGTCAGGCCAGAAAGACAAATTAACATTTTCCAACCCCGCTCACCAGATTGAAAATGGACTAAACAGAGGTTACCCTGAAACAGAAATAGTAGATGCTTGTATTAGGGCCATTCCTCCAGGCTTGCAGTTACGCAGCTATTTGGAAAAGAAACTTAACTTGACTCTTCCCACACTCTGATGCATTTTGTTCTCTCACTTCCAAGAAAAAAAACTTCAGAACTTTAAAGGGGGCTAGCATTTGAAGCACAAAGCTCCAAGGAAACGATTTAAAGCTTCTTTATTCAAATTTTATTAACAAATAAAGTATATGGAATCAAGCCTATATCAAGTAAGTTTGATCTGTTCAAATATGAGGTCTGCTATTTGGACATAAAAGTTCCTGTAGAGGAGATCAAAGTCTATCCAGCTGAATTGAAAGCTATTGATCCACTAAAAGACGTTTAACCTCAGAGTATGGGTCAAATCAGAAAATACTACTTACTACCAACAGTACATTAATTACTTTTCACAGAAAGCCAGCTTAATAATAATAATAATAGAAAATCAAGTGCTAGATTTTCCTGATTTTACCCAGCCATTCAATGCAAGCTAGGGGTGAAACGATACACAAATTTCACAATACGATACATATTGCTGTTTTTGCTCCACGGTACGATACATTTTCGATACAACATGGAGAAAAAAATGATTTTAATGATTTTAATCTCTTTTTGATGTAGAGGTCACAGAAGCCAATACAAACTCAATTTTTGGAAAGGATGACTGGTACCAGAAAACAATATACCAAAGAACCACACAAGTCTAAGTATGATAACCTGATTACATATGGAAACTGAACTTGCTTCAGCCAGTTTATTTACAATTCGATCCTGTTTCCTTAAGTGTTTCTTAAAGTGCCACTATTACTTTAAGGTGTGAAATAAGTGATGGAATTTTATAACGAGGCTCAATTACCCCCAGCAAACTGTGGAATCCAGGATCATCTACAACAGAGTAGGGCTGCAAATCAGAAGCTATAAACTTCCCTGTGGCGCAAGTAATTTGCTTTGCCCGTTTACTATTGGCACTTAGCGGCTGCTTAAATGCTGTCAGGAGAAGCAGCTGCTGTGACTCGTGTTTTCTCTTTTTTCCGGTAAGTGACACGTTTGGACGGTGTCTCCGCAAATGAGTTTGCATATTGCAAGTATTATCACCAATGTTTGATACTCGCATTGAGCAAAGTTTACACACAGTTACTGTTTTGTCCACTATTCTTTGCCTGTCATTGTTGTAACTGAGTGGGAAACCAAAATATTCCTACACATTTAGGTTGTTCCAGCTCAGTCTTGCTCTCTTGACTAGCCATTTCACAGTCAGCTAATCGTCCAGCAGGCTAACCAAAACAATGGAATGACGTTTTTTCCCCCAGTAGCGTCGTCATAGTAACACACCTGTTATACAAAGTACACCGTGTCACTAGATGTTGTATGAAACTACAGTACGCCTCAGAACTCTCTTCTGCTCTGCTGATGACTGCAACTCTGTAGCGTGCAAATAATAATAAAAAAAATCTTAATGTATTCGATTCACAGGTCGTATCGTATTCGAAAAAAATTTATATTACTATGTGTATCGTGACACCCCTAATGCAAACCCTATTTGATGAGCACTCACCACATGCCACTCCATCATCATGTACTTTTGCTGTATCTTTTGCTTTTGCTTGACTCTTTTTGGGTGCCCTAAAGCCTTCTTCACTTCAACTGAACCACTCTCCTTGAGTTCTTGTAATTATTCAGTAAATGGTTGAACGGGATGCTATGTTACAAGCAGAAATGTCCTTGCCTGTAAAACTTTTTTGATGCAGTGTAATGATGACTGTACGTGTTTCCTTGGAGAGGTTTCCTTTTCATGATTAACAGAAGAAAACTTAAATGCACCACTACCAAGTCTGCTCTTCTAATCAGCATGACAAAGTGATATCAGCTCTCTTGTCTTCATTAACCTTTCCTCCTGAGCTAACAAGATCATCACTAAAATTACGTTAATTCTGACCTCAATTTTGTAGGGCTAGACAAGGACAAGCAATGGTTCCATGCTGACACCACTACAGCCATTCTATATTCAGCTCTCCTTCATGCTTGGACAGCAAATATGAGCTATAAACCTGAAAATGAGCCAGATGGTCGAACAGCACCATGAACAATATTTGGACTGTTCCTAAAAACTGTAGTCATGAACAATTCATGGACTGTTTTTCTAAACTGGAGAAATTAACAATTCATGGACTGTTACCGTATATAAACTGAACCTGTGAACAGTGAGTGGACTGTTTCTATATCTTACCAGCATGGACAATTTACAAGTAGCATTCACAGCTCATTGCCATGAAAAACTTATGGATTCTTGAGAGAAAGCCTATATATTGTTTATGCAATGGTCAGTTACAAAAAACTGACTGGGTTTTTATGATTCTGGACTGTTGACATTCATCCGACTATGGCTTCTGAACTTTAAGCATCAGCTCACAGACTCCAGTTTTAAGCTTCTTAGTATTTGTAAGTGAAAATTGTTGAACTGATTGAATGTTGCAAATACATTTATTTTTAAGGGGAGTGTGTGACAAGGTAAAAAGGTAATACACTAAGTATATGCTATAAGTTTAATTAGAGAGTACATTTATGGTCTTTCTTGAGATTTAGAGTATATGATATGATAAAATGAACAGAATCAAATGTTTACAGATGATTCATGGTATGTGCATAAAAAAAGCAACTTCACAATATTTTACAGTCGATTCCGGTTAATAGGCCCACCAGTTAATGGGACCAGTCGCTTATTCTGACCAAATCCTAAAGTACTGAAACAAATCCTAGTAAATACGTGTAATGTTATTCGCTTATTTGGACCAAAATTCCACTTAATCGGACCAAAGAACGTGTACAGTATGTAATATCCGTGAAGAAACTCTTTGTCTCTGGCATCACTACCCGAAAACTCTCGAGTTTCTCCCCAGCCCTCTACTGCCACCTATGGGTCTTTGCCTAACATTTCCATTTACTACAAAAACAAGCCACAAGTTGCCACTTAGCCAAAAGCGCATCAGATCACACTGGATAAGTTCTTCAAACGTTGACTGGAATTTAGTAAGAACTTGTTTTTTACCTCCTTTACTCCTCTTTCAAACCATCCGTCTTCTTTGTCCAAAAGATGACACTCATTTGAGGATAATAGCATTCACTAACTCTCTGGACTACATCCAAAGTCCCACTAGAGATTAAATACCTGGAACTCCCCTTCAGCTTCTAGAACTGCAGAAACCTTTTGGATGACAGGTGAAATGTCTTCAGGAACCAATGAGTCCAGTGGCTTTCAACTTAAGTGTACCATTAAAGAGCACACAATTCTAGAATGTGGAGTCATGGCAATGCACCACCTACTGTTGTTATCCCACAGTTCATGTGACCCAGGTTTGGTCTGCGCTTTGTGAAGTGGCATATTTTGGTTTCTTCTGAGTTTCTTCTTTTCATATCTTCAAAAATGCACTGGATTGATTTCTACACTAAATTACTCTATGGTGTGAATGAGTGAGTGATGGGCAGTATGGCACAATGTATTCAGAGCTCGGTGATACACACATCAAGCCAGATATGATATCAAAAACATGAAAGCGTGCCCTCTCTCAATTGTCACGCTTTGGACACAAAGGGCAAATGGTGGAGGAAGTTTGTGCACAAGTGAAATGAAACAAGGGAGGAGTAAAGGGAACAGACAAATGTCATAAACATCACAAGACGAACGGACAACGCTAAAGACAGCGCTGCTAATACACAGGGACACAGCAAAACCAAACAGAAAAGAATCAAATACCTGTCAGAGCTAACAAATAATACTAACAGAAACACAAACAGATGGACAGCAGCTAAACATCTGGAGAAGCCTACTATAACCCACACAAGACTAACCCTAATACACATGGACAAAGCTAACTTCCATGAACAACCTAGAAAATACAAGCTAACAGATTTGTTTGTCCTACACATATGAAAACAGTGCTGACTGCTAAAGCTAACAGATATAGTGCTAACTGACCTAGACTGTGTGATTCCACCGACAATAGCTAAAACAAACACCACAAAACGTGCTCAAACATCAAATAGTGCTAACAAGGGCCAAACGATAGAGTCACAACAAACATGGAACTATCCAGACATGCAGGATAACAAAAGGCTTGAACTTCCAGAAACAAGGAGAAGACAGGAACCAACAAACTGGAATGTATGGATGCAAGGGTGTGACAGGAAGTGACGCGAGGGAGTGTAATTGAGCAGCCTGCTGTGGGAGTCAAAAAGGGTCAGAGGAGGGCTATAATGCGGATAAATCACACATCATTATGACATCAATAAAGCAAGATCAAGTAACATAATGGTACAAATCGTAAGTGTCTGTAGCTATCAAACTTTCACATGTAATAACCTGCCAATTTGACTCCATTATATTTAGTACCTGCATTACGTTAACACATTTAACAGTGCATCACTAAATTACTTTGACTGTTCTTTGGGCCTGTTCCAAGTCTTAAAACTGTCAGGAAACTCGGTGGTACCGACTATAGATGTTGCCTTTTTGTGGTCCAAACTGAGAAACTAAACAGCAAAAAATGCAGCCGCGGTGCCTCACTGTTACTCCACCTTTTCTTAGTGGTTCACAAAGGAAACACAATGTACATGAAATGAAACCAGGACATTGAAACATTCCCACCGAAGCAGACGTCAGATGTTTCAGACTTAGCAGCTATTGTTATGTAGATTTTGTCACAAACGGGGATGGGATTAACCGTACAGTCGCAGCCGACTCTCGGTCACTTGATGGATCATCGATATCCACACATTCCTGTCCTTTATCGATGTGATCCATGAAGTATTTCGGCAGGATAGTGGAGTAGGTTGCCATTGCTTTCTCCACCCCTCCCCATTTATCCAGGTTTTTAGTTACACGGTTTGGGTGTTTTGCATACACAAGTCAATGACAATTTGGAGACGCCAATTAACATAACACGCATGTCTTTGGACTGTGGGAGGAAACCGGAGTACCAGGAGTAAACCCACGCAGACACGGGGAGGACATGCAGACTGTACACAGAATGGACCCAGGTCTCTCCACCCTGGGATTAAACCCGAGACCTTCTTATTGTGAGGCAGCGGTGCTACCCACCGAGCCACCGTGCTGCCCCGAGACACTGAATAATAAATTTAAAAAAAACACAAAACAGTGGGTTGTTCTGACCTAGCTGTTAGCAGGTGTCAGGAGCAGTGAGGACAAACACACGGTGACTCTGGACGACCCAGACAGATCACCAGTAGAAAGAATCATTTGATCCACCGAAAGAACGAGCAGCTCCCACAATTTGTTGTCCATCCAGACACAGGTGGCACCTTCACTTCACACCCCTGCCTCTCTCTGGACTATTTCCAGGCACTTAGCAGAAGGAAACCTATTGTTACAGTGCCCTTTACAAGTCCTGACATTAACAGCCAGACACAGTCACCTTTGTTTGTAGTGGTGTCTTGAACAAGTGTAGTGGTGTCTTGGATTACTACGGAAGAACTGTTTTGCCCTTAGTAACAAATCCAGCTTCTGTTTGGGATATAATGACAGTGGGGTTTGAGGATGGCATACTCGGCATGAAGGCCTCCTGGTATGAGGAGAACTTGCAAACTCCTCACAAGCAGCTGCCAGGTCACTACACAAACTACCACTGTAGTGCCATATTGACATGAGAAGAGTCATTAACTAAAACACTATTACTATACCGGTTCCAGTACTTAAGAAAACGTTAGCTCCAGTATTACAATAGTCTGAATTGCGGCATACTTTCTAAAATGGTGAAACCTCTCCACCATGTTCAGCTTAATACTAAAGAAAAGCAGAAGGCTGGCATTGGCTCTCCTGGATCATTAAGTAGCCAACATTAGGCATCTGTAAGCTCGTGTACTGAAGGAGGGCAGAATTGGTAGCCATCTCAAGTTAGTATCTGTCATGTTATGGCAGTTTGTGTGAGAGTATTGACAATAAACAAACCAGGAGAAAGCTGGGTAACCCACTAAACAAAAAAACTAAACAATTACAATAGTGAACTGAACATAGCAGTGAATGAAACAGTGGGTAAAACACTGATTATCAAAGGACCTGGTGGATGTCCATGCAATACCGTTTTCAAACTTATAATCCTGGCAAAAAGATAGAGGCTTCAAATAACGTTTTTATTTCTAGGAACAAATGAGTTGAATGTGTTACACACATTGCAGTGTTTTGCCACATTCTTGCCACATTAGTTCAAAAAGAAAAAATGTTTGTGTTGATTGAGGTATCATTGCGTCATATAATACAAGAGCCTATTAAACTTCAGTATGCAAATGCAGCGCATTGAAAACGTCAGATCTTCTGTTATTTGTACTAGGTTACCAAGGAAAGAGGATGCGGTTGTGCTCAATCACAGCTTTATATATTCATAAATTATCTTCATAAAAGTAAAACTGGAGAAATAATCATCCATGTTTGTAAACAATGAGAGCAGAAGACACCCTAGTTGTTGAGCAGACACAATATTACAGGTGTTCAGCCCAGAGAAATCTCATTTCAAGCAAAATGCCACAGCTGAAGTGGATGGTGTAAGTGACTGCGGAATCAGAATACTGCAGAATTGTGGCTCGAGCATAATCAGCAGTGATGGAAAGAAGAGGTCTTTAATATGGTCAGTGTGTGTAAGGGACACAGTGGTGCAGACCTGAACACTGAACCTTGAAATTCTATTCTCTGCATGAGCAGCATAGTGAAAGGTTCACTGAGTGCCACAAACACACAGACACCTCTCCCCGTCTCTCTCTCTCGTCCCCCGTCTCTCTCTCTCTCTCGTCCCCCGTCTCTCTCTCTCTCTCGTCCCCCGTGTCTCTCTCTCTCTCGTCCCCTG
>JAUZSU010149010.1:0-26516 GCA_034780255.1 Parotocinclus maculicauda
TAGTGAGGGAGAGAGCGAGAGGGAGGGAGAGAGAGAGATAGGGAGAGAGGGAGAGAGAGAGATAGAGAGAGAGAGAGAGATAGGGAGCAAGACAAACAGAGTCTCTACAGTCATGTGTTGGTGTAAAAATTATCATTACATACTGTATATAATAAATGAGCTACTGATTTGACTTGTATCAGAATGAAGGTGTTTTTTCTCTGCTTTGGCGGCACATAGTGGTAAAATACGGTACTGCATTCTGAAGTATCGACCAGTTCGTAAAAGAGAAATCAGTCTTGTTCTGGTTCTGATTCTTGCTGATATTCTTTTGGTGGTTCTGATTTTTGTTTATATTATTGTTCTGGTTCCGATTTTGGCTCTGGTTTATATTCTGGTTCTTGTTTATATGATTTGGCTTTGGGTCAGTGATTGAAGGTGAGATTTAGGAAGATCTTTTGTTAGAGAAACAGATGGAACTGTTCCGTTCTTCCTCTTCTTTAATAAAGAGAAACGCAATAGAAATGCAGAACATACTACACTCTATAGACAGTGTAACTAGAGGTGAGTCTGGAACCAGTGGAGCACCTGTGAAGGTGAACAAAATAATAGTTCGTTGACGCCCCTTAGTGTTTAGTGTTGGTACTGCACTAAGTAATAAGCAAAATAAGCAGCACTTAAGGTTTTCACCACCACTAGGGGGAGATACAGGCGAACCATGTAAACATAGGAATGATTTATTTCCAAAAATGTAGAGTTTTATCTGTGCTCTCATGAAAATCATTATTCTGTACACTTTTATTTTAATAAAATAAAGTCTGACGCTGGCTTTGGTCGTTCCCTTCTAAATTCTGTATGGTTTGGAAATTCCCCAGGAAGAGCCTTAGATTAACTTTTATCTTTCTAATCAAATAAACCCTGTTTTATTGTATTAATTATTTTATTTATCCTATTCACCCCAATATTATTTGATCGTTTTTATGTATTCTATATTTTCTATTTATTTATTGTATTCTATATTTTCATTATTCCTTTTCATGCCTGTCTATTTTACATATTTACTATATATTACTTTATTATTATTGTAATTTAATGTCATTTAGTTTATGTCTTATATATCACATCACGGTTTTGTTAGCATGTGGGGTTTCTTTTTGATTCTTCGTCCTAATAAGGTTTCTCCTTTATAACATTTTGGGGTTTTCCTTTCCTTTCCACCTAAATTGTCAGTTAGAGCTGTGGTTCTAGAGATGTAATGCTTCGTTATTAAAAACAAAAAGTGCTATAGAAATAAATTTAAACATTGAAGAAGAGTTCCATGCATTTGGACAATATGGCCTAAAATTATTTGATAAAGAAAAACAACTTAAAAAATAATAAAATATTAAGTCAAATTCAAATTTATTTGAAGCCTAGGGCAACAGTGGTAAGGGAACCTGAATGTAAAAGAAAGAAACCTTGGGAGGAACCAAAACAATTTTATTATTATATAGACCAGTTTATATTATAACTCACACTGACACTTGGACACTTCAAAGTTGTCGTTTTCTCTTTCCCGTTGTTTGTAATCTGCTTATTTTCAGTACTCTCTCAAATCCGCTTCATTTTTGGAAGGAAGTGTCTTTGTGAGAAACAGATCCCAGAACTCAAAGCTCTCAAAATGGAAACAGTGTAGATGGAGTGAATAACGCAGATTTTACGTACAGATCCGAATTATGACCAATATCCAAAGGTGATCCTCAGGGTTCAGGTTTAGGATCTGTTTAACCTCGTTAGTAGGTCATCGAGTTCACTTAATGATCAAACTTCAGTTGAACTATGACTAAGGGAAATTTGTTGTGCAGATGCACCCCCCTCACACAGGACTCGTTACCTTCCACGTTAGATCCTTTTTAGGACCGGAGGTTACTTCTTTTAAATAAATAACAATAACACAGTGCTGGAGTAATTAAGGCTTTTATTTACGGTTTTTAATAAGGGAGTGGGAATGAGTTTATGATGTTTAGAACGTGATGAGCGCCCTCTGCAGTCCGGACCTGGGAAGCAGATAGGGCCAGCACTGTGACTAAGTATCCAGTCATGGCTCTTGTCCCCAGTTAATCTGTCACCATGTGAAAATCAGATCAAACATTGAGTCTGGTTTATGTCGGGTTCAAAGGCTCACTGAAGTCTGACTGTAATAATAATCTCGTACGAGATTAAAGTTTAACGGCAGCACCACAAAATCACTTATCACTGGTGTTCCATTGAGAGAGGGGGCGAGGTAAAACCTGAGACCTGAGGCAGTAAACGTAGGGTGATATTTAACCCTCCGGCATATCTGACAGCTTGAGGAGTGCCTCTGTACGCCGCCGTATCACGATGGTGCAGAAGTCCGTGGTGGTGAGTTTGTCGGTGCTGCTGATTGCTGCCGTCGGGACGTTTGTGGGGGTGTTTTTTGGAGTTAGGGGGAAGTCCGGGCCGGCCGGTGACGTGAAGTCGTACACGCGGGCCGCCGTAGCAGCGGATGCAGGGCCATGCTCTGAAATCGGCAGGTGAGTCCGAACACCAAGGCATCAAATAAAGCAATTCTGAGGAACCTTGAAATTTAAGCTCTTATTTATCTAAACGTGTTTTTTTACTTCAAACAGTCTGTTTGCCCCCAATTAGAACAAAAAAGATACGATCTTTCATTCTGTAATGGTTGAGTCCAACGTCCATCTCAGAAAACCCGGGGCACAGCCATAAGAACATCCTGGACTCCACCAGGGGGCCGCTGTTTAAAAAAAGATTTTAATACGTATTAGTTTGTGGCTGAAATCTGAAATGTTTTCATAAGCAAACGCAGTCCAGGGCGTCACCTGATGAACCTGATGGGACTCGAACCCGGGGCTCCAGAGTGGTGGAACAATAATAAGTGATGCGCACAAGCCTTATTCCACCAGCGAACATGAGTGCTGAGGCGGCATCTGTTGGTAATGATGTGAAACTACGCTTGTGCCTGTAGATTTTACAGATCAAAGTGTTTTTATTATTATATCATATTATTATTATTGATGTTTTGTATCAATGATTTATATTATTTCCTTTTTTTATTCTTAGTTATAAATGTATCAACGCTGTTAAAACTCCAGATTATTCGTCTGACTGTCATTGACATTTTTTACCAACCCACTTAGTTGCCATAGCAACTGCCTAGCAACCACCAAGCAACACCACAGCAATCACCTTGGATTCCATAGCAACCACCTAGCAACCATCTAGCAAATACCATTGAAACCAACTGGGATACCATAGCAACCACCTTGCAAGCACATGAAAAATCGTACCGATAATTTAGCAACATCATAACCTCATCTCCCAAAATTGTTGCACCTTATTGATTATGTAGCCTAGCAATTATAAAGTGTAAGTGCTTATTAAAAATCTCAAGAACCACAAACAAATATAAAACTAGTGTGGGAGAGTATTAACAAATACAGAATGGGACACACAGATACAGAGGTACAGTTGGTGTTTGGGATGTACCCACTGTGGAGAAAAAAAAGGGTAAAAGATTAGTTGTAGAATGAAGTTTTCAAACTTAATTCTTTATTTATTCTTGCCTTTGTGTTATAGGGATATCCTGCTGAAGGGCGGTTCTGCTGTAGATGCAGCCATCGCCGGATTGTTGTGTGTGGGTTTGATGAACTCTCACAGCGCCGGTATTGGTGGAGGAGTGTTTTTTACAATCTACAATGCTACAACTGGTACACAAACACACACACACACACGCGTGCACGCACTCACACACAGGTTTATAACCCTGTTGCATAACTAACAGATGTAGTCACACAATAAACCGTAGATAATCATAACATGATAAAATAAGAAACATGATTAGTAGGTAATTATATATATATATATATATATATAAAACACATTTCTGAGGACTGGAGCGTTTGCATAGCTTAGGCTTTTTTCCCTGTTTTACTACTGAAAAATTGGTTTATTGGCGGCTACACTTCCAAAAAGATCACCTGATCAAATTTCTATGGATTGTAGAAGGGTCAGTTTGGTATCCTGATACTGCCCCCACAGCTCAAAGCTACTGCTACTGCTCAAGTTTAAAGAGAAAGTCACACGAAATACTTGCCATTATAACCTATAAAAGCAGTTTTTGTAATACTGCATATAGATTTCTGGTTGTATTTATATAATTTCTGGTTGTATTTGAACAAAGAGGCAGATAAATAATAATAAATGGTCACTATAACATTGTTTAAGCAATACCCTTTCTAATCTAATGGTGGCCTAAGACTTTTGCACAACACTGTACATGGTGACATTCTGGCAGCAGGTAATCTTTCTATACTTGTTTGTTAATCCAATGCTGTCAAGTAATTAGCTGGTGCGAACCAATCCCACTGCCAGAACAGATTTCCTGAACCACTAATTGAATAGCCCTGGTGTAGCGTTGCTCTGCGCTACCTCACAGCAAAGCCAGAAGTGTGAAATCTTAATATACGAGTTAAACGTCTCACACTAACAGGGAATATATTGCAGATGTTCTAAAAGGCGAAGATTATAAACTGTGAAATATTACACATCCCAGTGACACCAGCCCTCTTCCTGCAGATCCACTTTTTAACCATAACTGAAGTAATAGTGATATAATTGTAATTCTAGGTGGGTGATATGACACTATATTTTAATTTCAATAAACCATGCCACAGTACATGTTGCTCCTGAGGGACCTGAGCTGATGAGGGGAGTCTACGACCCTGCAGGAGCTGGAGAGATTCAGAATTGAGATGTCTCGTATCTCCACTCAAACACTGCTATGATGGTGATGGTTAAGGACTGGACTATTGGCCACAATGCTCTGCCACGGAGGCTGCTGTTGGATCTCTGCAGCAAGAACCTTATTCCCCCAACACCCCCCCAGTTGCTAGATTTCACCTTTAATCACGGTTTAAGTAAAACCCCTACTGGTCTAATATGCTGTGCAAAAGTCTTTTTACAAATATTATTCCGTTTATATTGTGCTCATTCTTTGTTTTATTCTTTGATCACTGCACTCTGTAGTCCCCGGTCTCTCTACACGCTTTTTAATTGTTTCCAGGTCGAGTCCTAAAAGTAAACTCCTTTCTCGCAAGTTGTTTTGATATGGTCAGAGCCTCTCTTCAAAACTATCTGCTGTTTTTGTAGCTACAGAGTGCCTACACTGCCCCTACCTTTTAAGCGCTTAATGCATTCTTTGCGCATTTTGCGTTAATTTCTCAGGATGTGCACAACCATCAAACTTGCGCAGTATAGGAGAGGCAACCATGAAGCGTATGTATAGTTAAAAGCAAATATATCCCTGGTTCTAGACTTTAGTAGCCAGAACTCTCAGCACTGTTGCTGCACAGTTTGTGTTAGTCATTCTCAAAGTCTTCATCAGTGCTCGCAGGATACTTGCTTTCAGGATGCTGGTGGCTGGACATTTATTCATATAGCGCTTTTTACAATGGAGCATTGTCTCAAAGCAGCTTTTATTGTCTTATATTATCTTAAATTTGACTATATTCCATTCATCAGTGACACAGGAGATTTAAAGCTCCAGCAGCACTGCGGTGTCCGATGCAATTAAACACCCTCACGTGAGTGTTACTGCAGTTCTGAGAATGATCCACCACCCAGTAGTACCTGATCTGTGGGGGTCATGAAGGAGACCGAGTACTAAAGGGACTAACAAAGTATGTAGAGAAGCAGCTGGGCTACAGTCTGTAATTGTAGAACTTTAAGTGCAGTGACCACATAAATGAAGAATAAGCCAAATATAAACCAAAACATATAGAATGCTTTTTGCCCAGTACTCTACCTAGGCTTTAGCATCCAATGAAGAGGAAACCAGGCTTTACTTGAAGCAACAAATGGCCTATAAGGTTATTTGATTCTTTTCATTACACACAGCCAATGTGAGTGCGCTGGAAATGGCAGCTCCTGCATGCCTGGGCTTTCAACCTGAAGGTCAGCTGGTGGGTTTACAGATCTGACTGGTGCCTTGTCCTGGGTGTTTTTTGACTACGGTCCATACCCTCTCCTGCGGCCACTACCAGGATAAGTGGGGGTAAAGCATATTGCTTTGCTTTGCTTTGCTTACACCAAGTATTGTAATAAGTGTTGTGTACGGTGAACATTTTTAATCATAGATGGTGAAAACATCTGCACTATCTTCCACCCCTATTATTAACATGGAAATGCCTTGATGAGCTAAGGTCTATTCATACTGGACTCACTAGGAAGGTGGATCTCGAGGAAAAGAGCTGGTGTTTATCTACAGCTTTCTTCCGAATCGCACTTGAGCTCTCACTGGCCAAGAAAGTCGATGCTAGCCTTGACGGTGCGACTGGTGGCCACGTCAATGGCCAAAGCACGGATTTCGGTGTCGCCGAACTGCATCAGTGTCTGGATCTCACGGCGCACCCCTGCAGCTGGACTCTCGGTCCCACTGACGTCTAGACGAAGCGTACCGCACTTGCGAACACCCGCATCTGAGATGAAGCCGACACGCTCCTTTTCTGAGCAGTAAATGTGGATCACGATGACCTGCTGCGACGGCCTGGCCGGCGTGTAGCTACGCTTCACTGTCTCGCCAAGCGCCACGGACTGATCAGCTGAGATGAACGTGTCGAACACATCGGTGCACCAGCGTGTGCCGTCTCGGACCAGGAGCTTCTCAGGCGGATGCTTGCCCTCCACGTAGCGGTTCAAGACGCCCACGCCATATGTTAGCGGAGCGCGACGCACCTTAATTATGCTCGGGTCCAGACCGAACAACACTGCACCCTTTAAGATAGTCAAACCCACGTCATGTGGAATGATGACACGGCTCCGCTCTTGCAGCATGTCCTGGACTGCCTTCTGCAGGAGCGGTGACTCTGCAAAACCACCCACCAAGAACAGAAACTTGATGTCTGTCACCTCGGGCTTCTCAAATAGCTCCTCTGGGGGATAGAAGGAAGACAAAATAGGGTTTGTTTTGTCCATG
Organism: Parotocinclus maculicauda; assembly: GCA_034780255.1. Taxonomy (NCBI): domain Eukaryota; kingdom Metazoa; phylum Chordata; class Actinopteri; order Siluriformes; family Loricariidae; genus Parotocinclus; species Parotocinclus maculicauda. Next base: position 6,974 of record JAUZSU010149010.1, read on the forward strand.
TTAAAAAGCTACTTAATACAAAGTGTTCTTAATTTAAATAAAATGTATTCTTTAGCAGTATGACTGAAACGTGAAAGGTATTAGAGAGTTGGCTATACTGTTTGTACCGTAAAATTCATAGATCATTTATTCCTTTGTGTAAACTGACCAGTAAACTGTAAACTGATTCAGTTGGCAGTCATTTCAATGTTTACATGAGAGCCACAGTGGTAGAGAGGGAATTTTAAATGCGGTGGCATTAGGGATGCTGTGTAGATGGTAGCGTTCCACTTGTGTTCACTTTTCAGCACCATCTTTAACATTCCTTACTGTCTACACACAGTTATTGTTAAAAAAAAAAACCTTCCAGAATAAGGAAGACTATGTGGCTATGGTAGCATCTTGTCAACGTCCATTTTGGTCGTCTTGTTTTACAGAACGTAATGTTGAACATTACATGTTACACTTTTTTCATAATGTAATTTCCAGGTTACTATCTAGGTTACTAAATCTAGTTATTTTACATATTTACATGAGGTGGTAATTCATACTTAATTGAGTCAAGAAGGATATTCGAACTACTATCTGTTCAAATTCGGAATCAGATTTCCCCATTAATATTAGTATTTCGGTCTGGACTGAAACAGCACCATAGACCGAAATATACGGGCATAAAATAGTAATATAATATGCCTATGATCTGGCCCTAGTCCTTTTATTTTAAGATTTATGGTGATTGGGATGCCATATTGGTGCATTAACGCCACCATCTGGACTGGATTTTTTGCATTTCCTTTCGAAGATTGCAGCATCAAGAGTTTGTTTGATTTTAGCTGTAAAAAAGTAACTAACCAATTAATGTATGACTTGTTTGAGTGAAGAGACATTTGAGTTCCGAGGTTTCACTGTATTTGCCTAACAGGAGCGCAATATCCATTCTGTTCTATGGGGAAATTCCTACCAGATTCCTTTCTTTTAAACCCCACATATTTTCACTAATGTCAACATAAATGAACTCTTTGACTGGTTCTCCTTCCTGCCTGTTACCTGTAATTAAGAGTGGGGCTTTAAATCACTAATAGTAAGGTCTCTTTCTTAATGTGATGCTGGTGGATGTTCTCTACTGTCTTACAGTTCATATTTCTTGCATTAATTGCTAATATACATAATTTTGCGCAGTGATTAAAAAAATGTACGGTACGAGTTCAGCTGGGTTTCCTAGCAGACAGACACTCACTAAGGTGCTGAATGATGTGGTCGATGGTGGGCTTGAACAGGGCATTCATAGCATCTGGGCTCATCCTCAGCATTCCCTGAGACGACCACTTCACAAAGTCCACACTATAGAGACAGAAAAAGACAGATGAGTTGCAGTGGCAACAGTTCTAATGAAATTATTTATGTACAAATAGAAGTATATAGAGAAATCCTGCAGTGTGCTTTGTATAATTTGGGAAAGGCCCTTTGTGTGTATGCAGTGTTCATTTCTAGACCCTTGTGTACTATTTTAGTCAGAGCCTTTGTGTGTGTGCAGTGTTCACATTTAATCCCAAAGTAAAGATCTGAGGCAACACTTGCGTGTATGAATTCTTCTGCGACTTCTGTGGTTTGTCCAAAGACAGAAGCCTACATGGCACTTCATTGCTTCATTCTCAGCATATTAGCAGCACATTTAAAGTCCTTTAACTGGCAGCTTAAAAGAAGCAAAGTTCGGCGATCTTGAATGAGTCTTGATCTTGAGCAGTGACTCAGCAGGGCATGAAGTAGGTGATTGCCTCTTTAATGGGCCATGCATATTACAGACGTAATTAACAACAGACAAGAGAGAACTCTTGCACTAATCATTTATAATAAACTAGAGCTATTCTGAAGGCTTGACTGGACGAGGCCCCTTCAAGTCAGATTACTGAGGCAGAAAAAGGAAATAATGTCCAAATGTGAAAATTCATTCTGGTTACCCTGGGTTTAACATAAAATACAAATATATACAGTACTGTACAAAAGTCTTGGGACTCGTTGTCACTCCATAATCCTCTTTTCCACCGATCTTCAGTACAATTATTGTAAGGTTTAACATATCTTAGCCTGTTCTCCCTGTTATCCCTCATTAAAGGGGTGTCTTGGCTGCTGCGCTTCTTTTAAAAAAATATATTATTTTTTTAAAACATTCCTGATCGAGCTTTCAGGACTCTAGAAGTTTACCCACAATACAGAAGATCGTTTTTTAATACAGCTTACAAATTTCCTGATTTCAAATAAAGCTACCAATAAATAATTATATACGGTCATAAAATCATTGCTGAAGCAATCTAATCTAATGGTGGCTTAACACTTTTGCACAGTATTGTAAATTCCTTTTTTCTCTTACTGGCCTTTCCTACTCACTTGCTCTTGCGCAGGGCGTGCTCGACGCTGTGGCCACGGAATTTCTTATAGTAGTCGATGAATGAAAAGGGCAGGTTGATGTTGAGGGGGTTTGAACGTTCGGGGGCTGCTGCCCTCTTGCGTGACTCGAACGCGATCATCAGGTCTACCCAAGCGGCTGGTCGTTTGATCTTAAACTGATCAATAAAGTCCTGACCAAAGATCTTGCAAAGCAGCTTCTCAAACTCGTAGTCGACGCCAATCGAGCCATAAGGTCCTCCTGAAGAGAAAGAGTAGGAGAGTGTTCAATACTTACCAAGTTATGCTCACAGGAGAGAGAGGGCAATGTGTCTTTTATAACAGCAACGATGCAAAGACGATCGATCGGCCACACTGCTAAGAAAGACTGAGACTATCAACCGTTTTCTTATTTAAAAGGCATTACCTTAGTTGTAATAGGGGCGTGACGATGAATGTAGATGCAAAAACAGGACAATGTCTATCATCGCTTAGGCCAGACTTTTTTAATTGCTTGTTCCTCGGATGTCCCTATTTAAGAATCTACTAAGGAGGAAGGAAAAAAATCCTTATTTTTCAGCACTTTTCAATTTCTCGAGGACTATGTGGAATCAATACAAGGAAGGCGGAAGAAATAAAAATAATTTTTATTTAAAAATAAAATGTATTTAACCTGTAATTAAATTAAAGTGAATCTGGAAAAAAATTAAATGAACAGAACAAAACCGTTGGCTCTCCACCGGAGGGTGGAAAAAGCTAAAAAATAATTATATATATTTTTTGAATTCCAACCATTAATGCTGCGGCGGATCCGCGAAATACCAAAAAAAAAAAAGTCTGGTCTGGATTATGCGTTCTTGAATGTAATGCATCTAGTGCATTTCCTTTTTTGGTATGCTCACAGGCACATCATGCTCTCAGAGTGTGAGAATTTTTTTAGTGCAGGGAACTAAAGACTCCTGTTTATTTTTCTTTTGTTTTTACCTGGTCATTTAAGATATTTTGACACTTCTTTTATTTGTGGGGACGATTGGTTGCTATTTTAAAGCCTACAATTCAGAAATAAAAAAGTTATGTTTTATTAAATGTAAAGTCAAGAATCGTGAGAAAATCGAATCGTGAGTAGTGTATCATTACACCCTAGTATAGGATTTACATTTATGTCATTTAGCAGACGTCCTTTTCCAGAGCGACGTACATTTAATACTTACAATCCAAGCAGTTGTGGGTTAAGGGCCTTGCTCAGGGACCCAACTGTGGCAGAGGTGGGATAAGAACCCTGGACCCTCTGGTCCATAGTCCAATACTTTAACCACTAAGCCACCACAGTCCCATATGATCTAATATCACAACAACACCAGTTTGCTAGTCTACCAACACAGTGACCTGGGCTCAGGTCCTGAAATCTGACTGGGTGGGTCATTACACACACACCCACTCACGCATGCACACACACACACACAACTGTACCCAAGCCGCTTGAACCCCTTCCATGCCCTGCATTTTCAAACCACTTGGATTTATTGCTCATTTGTTTTTGTTTGCTTCTCTTGACGGTTCAGTTTGTGTTATTTACTTAACTTTTACCATACAGGCTTTTGTTATTTTTTTGTTATGCACAAGTAACTGACCTGAAGCTTTGTAAAGCTCCTTCAGGTGTCCCTCAGGCATGCGTATCTGATGCACCGTCAGGTCAACCGTACCTCCTCCACAGTCCACCACCACATACCGGTCACCTGTGGGCAGTAAACACAGATCATCAGAGGTTATCACTCTCAAACACTGATTACTCTGAACCAAAAACAGAACATAATCGATTCCACCTCTATCTCATACTCTCTACATATAAATATCTATTAATTTATAAAATAAAGAAATATCTGGGACTGTGGTGGCCTAGTGGTTAAAGTACTGGACTATGGAACAGAGGATCCAGGGTTCAAATGCCACCTCGGCCACAGTTGGGTCCCTGAGCAAGGTTCTTAACCCACAATTGGATAAGGGTGTCTGCTAAATGGCATAAATGTATACATATATGGATTCCTTTCTCTTCCTGTCTGTAACACATCTCCCCAGTGATGAAACTCTTGCATCCAGATGTCAGTAAACATCCAACAGGACCAAGGAGAATCTATACTGCTCACAAAAATTAGGGGATACTTCAACAATATAAAAAAATAAGTATAAAGAAATGCTTTATATCTGCAGCTTCCAGATTAATATCTCTCAGATTTAAAAACAATTGTCCTCCTTTCATCACTCTCTGGATGATTAGAAAATGAGACTGAGGCTTGCCTGGATAATAGAGGTCTAAGTACAAATAATTACTATTTAAAAGCTTTGATTTGTAGATTTTATCTCTGAATCTCTTGGACTCATGTGCTAGATGACCAATGAGTAACTGTGTTCAAAACTGTCACTCCTCCTCCTAGCTCTGTAGTTCTTGACATAGCATTGGACTCCAAATCCCAGAATCAACATGAGGATATCGTATTGCAACCCTCCAATCAGAGAACCCTCTATAGATCCGTATCACCTGACTACTATCATTCACACCTCAGACCTATTGTACAAATCAATGTTAAATACTTCACAGCACGCCAAGTTAAATATTTCTATATGCAAATCACTCACATTAACCATTTCTACAAAGGTCTCAGTACAAATTTTGGATCAACATTTTAAATAATGCATCAAAGCTATTAGAAACAAAATGATCAGGGTTCAGACTGCGCCACCTTTGCTCAGTTCAAGCCAGCTCAATTTCGACACCTCTGGGGCTGGCAGGGTTAGCGAGTCCACCTCACAGCTCCAGCGTCCCTAACTTGGAGTAAAGTGGCCTGGCCTGAGTATGTATGACTACAGTTTTAAAGTAACCTTGTGTATGGATGGAAACGTGTCTGTCGGACGTCGCTATGTTAAATAATTCAAATAAATAAACATATTCACCACCTCTGACCAGCAGAGGGAAGCAAACGTGCGCAGCTCGACCCAGCACAGCACCACCAATATTGACCAGTAGAGGCCAGCACTGTGTGATGCCAGAAGGCAGTTTCCCAGAACCCTTTGGGCTAACCAGTCCCAATGATCATCTACCTGACAGTGCAGTAATTCCCTCCATCATTCAGTTGTCACAAGACAACGTGCCTCCAAGGACTTACCACTGAGGACTCAATATCTCAAATCTTTTACATTATTTTATAGTTATTATTTGCTTAATTTTACTATTAATACGAACTTAACTATTTCAGTCAACATCTAGGCCACCCAAGGAGGTCGGGTCCCTTTTTGAGTCTTGGTCTTCCCAAGTTCTCTTCCTTGTACAGTCGGGGAGTTTTTCCTCGCCACTGTCGTCTAATGCCTTCTCAATTTGGGATTGGCCTTTTAAGATCATATAATATTGTAGAGCTACTTTGAAATGACGCACCATAGTAAAAAACACTATAGAAATACATTTGACTTGATTTGACAATGCCACAGCACCCATATAGTGGTGTGTTCTAGTTAGGGTACTGTTTGCCCTCTTTGCCATCCTCTGCTACCCAAATTTGCACTGTTTAACACCTAGCACACAATACACACAAAAACATGCACCCATACACAACAGACCATAGAGCCAGGTCCCCAGAGGTGGGAACCAGAGTGGACTGTAGTATGTATGGCATTTCTTATCTTGTCCCAAATATTACAAAGCAATGCGTGTGACTATTGTTGCTTATAAAATTGTGCTATTTGTTACTTAAACATCACCGAATGAATATGAATATGAGCTGTAGTAACAGTCAAGAAAAACAAGATCAGGAACTTTGTCCACAGTTCCTGTGTATGTAGCATTTTCCAATTCAGAAACAATACAAAGAGACATTTATAGAAAAGGTGATCTTTTCTCACACCGATTATTGCAGCTCACTGACCACTGGTTTGCAGATGAAGGATTAATCCTTGTTCTAATGTGTCTCTCATGCCAGATTTTAAACATGTTCTACAGAAAGTAGCACCTTTTTTAGATTTACCTCTAGATTTTTTCAAAGTCAGCTACACAGGTCAAGTACTTCATACACACAGTCCCTATACACAATTAAGAACAAAGGTGTAGTGAAGCAATCTATTGATGTCTTAATAACTCTTCCTCCTGTCCACATATTTGTCACCCAAGTGCATAAATCCTTCTATCCCAGCTCTGTATTTCTTTTCATTTCTTACATCTCAATCCCTTCATTCAGCTACCCGTCTATCCATCTGTATTAAACGAACATTCTTGTATCTACATATAGATCTGACCATCTTTAATTGTATCATCCCTCTTCTGGCTTTTCTGTATATTTAATGTTGCATGAATTTATTAGTAAATCAATGGCATCAGAAGACCAGAAGGAAAAAAAGGGAAAGAGAGAAATTGAAAGAATGCGATGCTGACTCTACCTTCATTGAGTTCAGACCAGAGCTCTCCTACGACATTTTCCACCAGAAAGGTGCGACTCTGCCGGTTGCGCCGCACATGCTCCTTGGCTGGTTGTTGAAAGAGAGAGACGAAGTGTATGTGAGGAGGTGGAAAAGGTACTTGTGAAGCTGTGTGTGTTTTGTGAGCAGGCAAGGCAACAGGATAGGTGAACAGGTGAACAGAGAATGAACATCTAATCTAATCTAATTTAAAAGCATTATCCTCTTTTCAAAACAGTGGAATTTCATAATTCCCCTGTTATACTGTGGTATGTGCCGGTCCCTCCTCCAAGGGAGAAAAGCCATAGGCAAGCGAGAGCCTCCCTATATCATGTTTCAAATGTTTCAACAACGAGAGCAAGCATGCAACTCTTGGATGTCAGCCAATATCTATCCGCCTCCAATGGCTGACCGGTGTCTTGCAGTACGGGGCAGATGTGCCCTCATCTGACCTTCCCTCCCTCAGACATGGCCAATTGTGCCTGTGTGGATGAACATCCTCCATGTTTGGTGATTCTATCATTTTTGCCAGGGCAAGAGCATCTACCGTTTTTTTGTATTCAAGGATACACAACTCTGCTTGAAATTAACTCATACAATGCAATTTACATTAACTTAATAAAAAACAACAAATACATTTCAACAGTTTCAATGTTACATACAATTGTTACACATATTTTTATCCTAAAAAAGAAACCTTTTTATTTATTAATCTAGAAACCCTAAATTTAGTCATATTAATTAGAAATTTAATTTAGATTTACAGAATTTAAATTCACTTCTTTCCATATACAGTATGAAACTCTTAAAGGTTCGCTTTTGTTAAACCTGTTTATATGAGTACCTTTAACTATTCTGAATGTGAGCTGAATATGTTTTTATTCTACACAGCTTATTGTGCTGTAGTGCAGTGGTGATGCAGTGGTCAATTTAGTGGGCTAGTCTGAGGGTTCAAATCTTGGCTCTGCCAAAGCTGACACAGTTGGGCCCTTGAGCAAGGCCCTCAGTCCTCAGTTGCTCAGTCTGTACCTTGGAAGTCATCTCTTTTCTGCATAAGGGCATTTGCTAGATGGTATAAATGCTAGAGTTTTTGATTCCTTGGGATTTATAAATGCTTACATAATAAAAACTGCATGCGTGTCAAATATGCATCAGTTCCATAGCCGCTTTCAAAGAGATCATGATTCCTCAATGGAGCTGAGCAATATGAAAACGAGGGCTTATATTAGCTCAGTGAGAAAATGAAACTGGATTGCGCCAAGTGCAAGATGCTCCCTTTTTTCTGTTTTTCCATAGTTACGCATAATGCATTACATGACACTGCTCTTAAAGCCGTCGCTGAAATGGTGGCAGTGCTAAAAATTGCCGGGCCATTTTGTAATCGTTTTCAGGACAATTACAGGAAACAGAAAGCAGAATGACTGGGGCTACATGGAGGCAGGGGTCAGTGCGTGCAGGGGCTTCCAACACATTTACCTAGTGTATTTGTCAGACCATTAGAGACATCTAGAATTGGCCGATTACCTGGATGTATTTCACAGCTGAGGCGTTGCTATAAAAAATGCAAACTGTTAAAAACGAGTACGTCTCAAAAGAACAGGGTCGTTAAAAAGGATGCAGTCCCTTTATTATTCAGACTCGATCACTAAAGGCATCAGTTAAACTAGATACATATTAGTATACACTCTGTGTGGGGCTAAAGTTGGTTGTGATATCAAATAACTTGACTGATTCATGATTTAAATGGTTACAATTTATATGTTAACTAAAGATTTACTATATTGTCTAAACTGTTGTAATATCAGCTCCGAAAAACAGACTTCTTGATCTGGTAAAAGCATGTGCTTAAACATATCACAGATATGATACCAAACAATGTCTTTTGTTTTGTGAAGCATATCAAATTAAATGTCGTTTTGAACATCCTGCAAGCGTGGTGTTGCTATGCTTCCTTTTTTCCTAAATTACAGTTTAATTTTTGTTAAGTAAAATTAATAACTAAATTGAATTTAACCAAAAAATCATGAGGTGAATGAAATGGAAAATAAAAATATATTTAATTAGAATAGATCATTTAAAATTTAATTGAATTTAAATGAGATGAACCAGCTTTTCTTTCCTTATTTTAACTTTATTTAAAAAACATTTTTATTGCCTGTAAATATAAATTTACCAATAAAACAATTATTACTATTATTAAACTAAAAATATAACATTGTATTCATGGTTCAATTTTAAATAAAGCCTACAATGAACAACATTTTAATTAAATTAAAACTTTTTACTATTTAAAAATACAACATTTTAAGTTAATTTTTTATATACAGTATAGTCTCTGTTCTCTACTTACTATAGAGTAATAGCTGGTAGTCTGGATAGTAGCATTAAAGAGTATTAAAATACCTCATGTTATTCACATAATGGGAGGGTTGGCTTCAGGGTTTGACTTTATTAGTTCCTTATTAGTTAATGTAATAAATTTGGTCTGTGCACATCTAGTCTCGCCTGTATGGGGCTCCTGAGCCTGTTTCGAGAAGTAAGAGGACACCAGGAGCATAAACCCTGAAGGACATCACTGGAGGTGGACTGGCCTGTTAGACCATTTTGCCACCCGAACTATAATGAACTATAATAATGAGAATTTTTTTGTCCTTACTGTCCTTGCTCATCTGGATCTGATCTCTTTTTGTCTGTCTCTTTCACTTTCTTTCTCTCTATCTCTGTGCTGCATTATGGGGTGGACACACCGCTATCAGATGAATGAGCTCATCTCAGTTGCAGACGACACAGCCATTCTGTTATGCACTTAAGAACCCTCACAGAGCTGCTGACGTAATCAGGTCTCCAATGTCAAACCTGAAATCAGGTCCTGCTCAGAAACTCGATCTGCAATACTGTGTATGCTTAAAACGGAGGGAAAAGAAACGGGCAGAAAGAAAGAGAAAGGGCGTGCTAAAAGAATTTGAGATGTCTCCTTCAAGTTGAACCTAACCTAGGTAAAGCAATATATACAAATACATTTCTCGATTAATCTAATGTCTAGGTTAATTGACAACACAGTACCAAGTGCTATTCACAAAGAAAGCAACAAAACACGTTCGGAGCCCAGTAAGTACTTATCCCATGTGGGCCAAGTCATTATTTTAAAGTCGTCATTTTGAATCATGAGTGTAAGCATAGGAAATGGAGACAAATTTGTAATCAATATTTAATAAAGGGCTACTTGGTGATGGTGAGGATGCTAGTGTTTTAATCCCTAGGTGTGTGCAATAGTCTCCCTGTTCAGGGTCCAGACTTGGACCCAGTGTCTCTGGCCTTAAGATGGCCCCAATGAGGTGATTTTCTAAAGATGAACAAATTATGCGTCAAGATTAAATTATGAGTCAAGATTAAGGTGACAATGAAGTTGGGATGCTGTGTAAAACATCAATAAAAACAGAATACGATGGTTTGCACATCCTTTTCAACCCATATTTAATTGATTACACTACAAAGACAAGATATTTAATGTTCAAACGGATAAGCTTGATTGTTGTTTGTAAATATTTACTCATTTGGAATTTGATGCCTGCAACATGTACCAAAAAAGCTGGGACAGGGTCAATAAAAGACTGGGAAAGTTAAGGAATGCTTAAAAAACACCTGTTTAGAAAATTCCACAGGTGAGTGTCATGATTGGGTATAAAGGGAGTGTCCCCGAAAGGCTCAGTTGTTCAAGCAAGGATGGAGAGAGGTTCACCACTTTTTGAACACCTGCATGAGCAAAAAGTCCTACAGTCATCGTGTCCAATGGGCCAATACACAGGTACATACAGGTTTTGGAGCAACATATGCTGTCATTCAAGCAATGTATTTTTCAGAGACGTCCCTGTTTATCTCAGCAAGACAATGCCAAGCCACATTCTGCACGTTACAACAGCATGGCTTTATAGTAAAAGAGTGCAGGTACTAAACTGGTCTGCCTGCCTGCAGCATGTGTGGCGCATTATGAAGTGCAAAATACGACAACGGAGACCTCGGACTGTTGAGCAACTAAAGTTGTACATCAAGCAAAAATGGGAAAGAATTCCACCTACAAAGCTTCAACCATTAGTGTCCTCAGTTCCCAAACTCTTACTGAGTGTTGTTAAAAGGAAAGGTGATGGAACACGGTCTTAAACATGACCCTGTCCCAACTTCTTTGGAACGTGTTGCAGGCATCAAATTCAAAATGGGTGAATATTTCTAAAAAACAATAATGTTTATCTGTTTGTCTTTGTTGTGCATTTAAATGAATACGGGTTAAAAAGGATGTGTAAATCATCGTATTCTGTTTTTATTAATGTTTTACACAATGTCCCAACTTCATTGGAATTGGGGTCGTAGATTGTAATATCAATATTGACTGATTACTCCAAGTATGACTAATAACGTGTGTGTGAAGGCAAGTTTATATATCATTGTACACTAACATTGTACCAAATGAATCAGCTATTATGATCTGCCTTTTTTGTCTCATGGGGACATTTTGCTGCCTCCCACAAGGAAATCTGCTTTCATGCAAAAAGCACAATGTTCTTTTGAATAAAAATTGCTTTAGGTGACCGAGGTAAGATTAGTTGTAACTGTAGCATTAATTGCCATACTTGGAATGTGCCCATAATGAGTGTGTATACACTTAATAATCTGACCATAATCTAATCTGATTTTTCAGGTGGCCATATAAAGGGCATACTCAGATTTCCCAGATCAGATTAAGGTCTGGAAATTGGAGTACGCAATCTGATATAGAGAGCTCTATTTTAGCTACATAATCAGGTTTCTTGGAGAATGTAACACATTCGTCTGATTTCAGTCAGTTTTCTCAGTCTTCTCATGCACCTGTAACCTGACATGGTTGCTGTAAGGGATATTCTATCAGAGGTGCCGTTTTTGTGGGCTTTTAAAATAGTTTTCTTGCAGGATCTGGCAACCCCAGAATTAAACGCAGCATGGAATTAAACATGGCAAAATTGCTTCCAACCACTTTGCAGAGACTCTGAAACCGTCAGGTTATTAACTGGTTTCGAAATAGAAATTCGATGACTTCCTGAGTCCTGTAAACCTAAAGGTTACCCATTTATCTGATTACTGGGTGCATGTAAACTCGTTGATCGGATTACTGATGAAATCTGATTTCTGACGTTACCAGATTACTAAGTGCACGTAAACACCCTCGATGACGGTAAGACAAATGTGCGCATGTGTGTGTAAAAGTGGACAGTACCAACCGTGGGTCATCCCCGCCCCAACATTCTCAGTGGGGTTGTAGCAATTGATGGAGGTCTTGTCTCCAAGGTCAACCATCTGGTGAAGGCGCAGCTTACGACAGTAGATGGAGGCAGCCTCGGGTTCCAGAGAAATGATCAGCTGTTCAGGGTTTTCACGCGAGGCCAGACCCGCCTAATCCAAGAAAAATACAAATAAAAAATGCTCTGGGACATGAAATGTTTATTGTTACATTTAAGCACCTAGAGGCAGACTGAACACTGAGATTTGAGAGCCAGATAAGCTGCCTTCAAGATGATCTTTTGCACGGGCGTCCATGCATTTTTCAACAAGATGAACATTTTTCATCAATGCAAAACCACATGCTGCATTCTACATTTTATTTGCACTTTCCACAGTTACCACTTTCTGATTTGATTTTTCATTAGGTGTGTCCAAATTGTTGACTGACATAGGTTGATTAGGCTAGCAAACCCTTTTCTAATATCGCTCTCCCCCTCTCACCCCACCCATTACATGCATTTGTCCTCTATCTCACTTCTGCCAACCCCCCGCTTGCCTAGTTGCGTTTTTTCCTGCAACCCCCATCCCTCCATTTCCACCGAGAGTGTCAAAGACAGAGCCACACCCTTCACATGTTCTCACTTCCCTCACATGTCCCTGCAGCGATCTGTCCATATGACCATCCATATCCTTCACATCATTTCACCAGACAGAATATTAAAATGACTAGACTACAGATCTTTGTACACATGTATTCTTTCCCTAGGACAATGGGCGGGGTTCTCTGTAGGTTGGCTTGTGTGGGTTTGGTGGTATACACAAGTCACACAGTCAGTGCTCTACACTTTCCTACACCCTCTCTCTTTTTATACATTAGTATTCCCCTCTGCTCTCTCCTTGTCTGCTTGCTTGTGCCATTACTCTGTCTCACACGGATCTTGAGTCACACTCACTTTTACTGCAAGCGCACACACCCATGGCAATAAAGCATGGTGTTGTGTAGACGTGCTCTATGCAGCATATCTAGGGCATGGCATTGGCAGCAGGCAGCATGTGTGTGCTTTGTGTGCATGAGTGTTTGGGTTGCAGAGTGCTTGTGTCCCTAAAGGATGAGATCACTGTCTGCAAAGCTCCCTTCCCCATCAGCCCTCCTTCTGTTCTCTTACTGCTCATGTAGACCCTTTCACGTTCCGGGTAATTAAATGCTCACTTTTACTGGCAAATGCGCCTTTCGGCTTTCTGGTCCAATTCCACCAGCGGCTGATCTAATTACGAATTTGCTACAGATTAAGGCAAGCAGTGGGCATAGATTTAATCTGCATTCATGTTTGTTAAGAACAAGTCATTAATTGTACTCTCTTGTTGCTGTCACTTGCTGTTGTTGTGTGCGTACCTTATATGCTGCCTCTCTCATGAACTGTTTAGCTGGCATTTTCCAAATGGCTGGAACAGTAATGACCCATCTAACGTCATTGTTATCAAACTCTGCTCCCGCCTGGTCACTCAGCTCCTACAGCCAATCAGAGCACATTATAAGACAACGGCAAACATCCAAGCATGTACACACAACTACAAACAGAATGACGTACTTTCAGAGCCTGTTCCTTAAAGAAGGCCAGTGCATAGGCGAATATGTCCAACGCTTTCACTTTCTTCCCATTGGCTGCATGGAGGTCTGTGTCGATGGACAGATTCTGGAAAATAAAATAAACACACAATCAATAAATTGTTCTGGTTTTAGCTGCTTGTCTTATTTGAACAACATTGCATTTGCCCAACCCCACCCATCCATCCTTCCATCCACCCAAATTCATCCATCCAGCCCATCCACCCATCCATCCACATCGCAGAAGCATAAAAAGATTCTGACTATGGTAACATCCATTTCAGTCGGCGACCCGTTTCACAGAGAGTTTTGCATACCTGTTCACACACAATTTTGATCACATTGTTTCAACGCGTTTATCATGTTCTAATTTGGGATAGAGTTCCAACAGTATCTACACTATTGAAAGTCCATTATTATTTAACAATGCTTAATAAAGTTCTTAATATATAGTGTTGGGGAATCTGTCCCAGTTCATTATGGTTGCACTATATTAACTGAAGCTAAAGAAGCTCCTGTGTTGAGTATTGGTTAGCAGACCGACTTTGCTGCAATTGTTTGACAATGGTCCTGGGGTAGTGCCGTTCCTTTGTAATTCAATCATTTCGATAGAGAATATGTTGCAAAGCTTTGGACATAGAAAAATGTATCTAATAGAGTCCAATTTGCTAAATAGCTAAAAACCACCTACTGTTCAGATAAACCATTAATTTTTGGGCTTTTAAGATCAGGGGGCTCTCCAATACACTTATGATGAAGCATAAACTTAGCTATACACTGTATCGGGTGAAGAAGCAATCGCTTGCTGAAAGTTTTAGCTGCTTGTGAGCTAATTCCCTGCACTGTTTATAAAGTGACTTAAGTGGACATGATTGTGTTTGAGTGTGCACTTCCACGTACCGCAGTCGTATGAAGTTTCATTTTAAACTTCTCAAGGTACAGCCACTGCTTCGATTCAGTAGGATCCAGGTCATGATAGAAGTCTCTCGCTGCATAACCAAAACTGTGGAATTTCTTATCCGGGCTTAGTAGGATGGTAGTCGGTGTCTTCTGATTGGACACCCCTGGGTCTCCACCCTCCCAGCGCCTAGAGGATTGAACACATCAAGGGACATTTTTGTCATATGTTAATGTACCTCACTGTTCTAAAGAAGGGCAGCAATCTGATTTGGCTTGATCACAAGCTATATCCTACTGTACACAAGATTGTTTCAGATTTATACAACACCAACAATTCCTGTGTTCACACATTATATAGTACAGTAGCATGCGGCTTGGGATACAGCCCAGGCCAAACTTGCAGGAATTTGAATGTGTACAAATGTGCTTTTGCGCACACACACACACACACACACATATATATAAATATATATATACTTATATATATTTTTACAATAAATTATCTTTACTATGGATTTTTCGTAATGTACCCAAGATGTTTTAGTGTGGCTGTCTTGTTCTCTCCATTCACTTGCAGTCCTGGCTAAATTCAGAGGACCACCATTGGTCTACTCATTCAGTGGTCGAACACTTTATTTAGCTGTTGGAATTCCTGTTTAGGAAACTCACAATGAACTCTGGGAGTCAAACATTTTAGGGAACTGTGGGGTCAGGTCACAGCTGGAATGCGCGCGCGCACACACACACACACATACACACACACTCACTACAGGAGATGCATACAGTGGCTTCTATTTATACATTTTAATAGGGCACTATGGTGCCTAGAGAGACAAATGAGTGAGGTAAAAATAGACACTGATCCAGAATCTTGAAGCTGAAGAATGCCCTAGTCCATTACACAAGAGGAGGGGGAGGACCTACACACATTCATATTTCTGCTCTAGGCATAGCTAGTCTGAAACCAGATACCTCTGACGTCAGTAATAATTTATTTTAAAATGAGAACCATGTAGTTCATTTTAAGATGGTTGTGTTTGATCCACTCATACCAGCACAACACACACTAACACAACACCATGTCAGTGTCACTGCAGTGCTTAGAATGATCCACTACCCAAATGGTATATTAAAGTTTGTAGAGGAACAGATGGGCTGCAGCCTGTAATTGTACAGTGCATTGATGTGGCAGGTGGAACTGATAAAATGGACAGGTGTCGAAATAAGGTGTATCTAATAAAGTGATCAGTAATTATATATACTGCACACAACAATAAGAGGATATTTCAAAATGAAGCAGTATATAACTAAGCTTGTGTTTAAAAATTGCTTGCTAATATTGTTCACTATTTATTGCTCATACGTTCACTATTACAATAAACACATAACTTTCTTTTGCAAGGTATAATGTAATTCTAAAACCAGAAGTAAACTAGGAGAAACATGTTAATTTCTTCTATTCCTTTAGCCGCTTTAGATTCTTAAAATATTTCGCTGATTCCATGAACCCTCTCACCAGTTCTGTCTATTCTCCTGATCCTTTCTGTCGTCCTTTCCTTTTTTTGTTTTTTATCCTGCCCGTCTCTTTCACTCACCTCATAGTGTGGATGCACTCTGGCTCTTTAGTGAAGGCGTAGGCGTAGCCACTGGAGGTGGTTCCAAAGTCAATGGCAACCACCACCACAAACGAGTGACCCGCTGATTCATTCTCCTCTGAATCCCTCTGCAGTAACAGAAAGGGAAAGGCACTGAGCCATGGGTTTCTTTGTTAGGCATCAGTGCTCTGTGACTTTGTCCAAAGCTGACTTTACAAAACTGTGCATGGGCTTTCAAAAATCACATCAAACCAGATTGTTGTACAACTGTGCTGCTTAAAAAGGTGGGGACATGTACAACGGCAAGTCATAAAAACCTTGGATAGTATGGAAAATGCAAATTGCCAAAAAAAAACATTATGACATTATGAACCCAAGATATTTCATGTTGTAGCCTGGTCAACTTCATTTGATTTCATTTGTTAATATAAAAAAAAAAAACGAGACAATATTTTGGGCTAGTAGTGAGGTAAAAAAAATACAATAAAAACAGTTATGCCAACAGATGATTACAATCATGATTTGGTACAAAAGCAGCATCCAGAGTCTTTAAGGGGCAAAGATGGGCAGAGGATCTCTAGTTTGTCAACAAATCTGTGAGAGAACTTTTGAAATGTTTAAAATGATATTCCTTAAAAAAAAAGATTGGAATTGCATATTTCTTCTCTACAGTGCATAATGTCAATAAACCATTCAAATAATTTCTGTGCATAAAGAGCAAGGGTGCAAGATTAACCTGAAGAACCATGATCTTCAGTACCTCAGACGGCACTCCATGAAGAACCACCATGCAACAATGGCTGTTTTACCTTGGGATATAACCAAGGCAAGGGATTATTTGGGCAAACCTTTGCCAGGCACTATAATACGAAGTAACATTCACAAATGCAACTTAAAACTTTACTGTGCAAAAAAAGCCTCTGGTTAGAAGCAGCAGCATCGACTTCTCTGGGCTCCGAGGCATCTGGGATCATCTCACAGTGGAAATGTGTATTGTGGTTAGATGTATTAGCATCCCAGACCTTTTTATTTATTTATTAATTTTTTTAATGAAAAGCTATGTACTCCAAAGACTAAGAGGACCATCCAGACTGTTATCAACAACAAGTCCAAAAGCCATGCTCTGACATCGTACGGGGCTGTGTCAGGGCCCCTCACAGGTCATTTACACTTCTGTGATGCAGCATGAATGCAGAAAAGTACATCGAGATCTTAGAGCAACAGATGCATTTTTTTAACAAGACAATGCAAAACCACATGCTGCACACATTATGAATTCATGGCAGTGGAAGAGGAAGATACCGGTACTGGTACTGGACTGACCTGCAAAAAATTCAACAGCGTCGACTCGCTACTGTTACACATCTTAAGACGTGTTTTCTGGAAGAATGGGCAAAAATAACACCCGGAACACTAAATCGTTTTAAAAAAGTCTATTTTAAGTGTTATAGGAATTAATGGCAACGTTACAAAGTAGTAAATGCCGTATCGTCCCAATGTGTTCCAGGCCTGAAATGCAGTCATGGATGTTTATTTGTAAATGAAATTAAGCTGACCAGAAAGAACATGAAGTATCTTTGGTTCATACTGTCTGCAATGAAACAAAAGAAAATGTAAGAATATAATTTGCATTTTTTATTCTGTCCCAACTTCAGCTGATTTTGGTTGGACATGCCTACATGTCAAGCTCCTATATTATCCTAAACCCAAAAGGCCACAGCATGGCAAAGCTCACCAGTATGTGCGTCGGAGAAAGAGGCGTGATTCCTGGGTCGCCAATACTCTTTGCTGGTGACGGGGCAGCCATTGCATCTGGAACACAAAGGTTTCGTATTAGTTTACATACAGTGAGCAGCACCTCATAAAGTGCACGATCGATAACAAGTGTTTTGTGATCTGGTTATATAAATATTAGGAGCACTCACAGACTGAATAACAAATCACAAACAAATAACGCCGACATACTTGATACAACTGCTTATGTCAACGTCCAGTCTGTCTTTCTGTCCATTTTCCTGTTTACCCATCTAATCCACATTGAGAATAAACATGGCCAGAACCACTTGTGCACACAGGCCGTACAGATAAACCAAAACCTAAGACATTGTCTCTTACACTATCAATACAGCAAGTGGGACGGCTGGCAGAATGCAGCTAAAACGGTGTGGAGGAGCCCTGTTTAGTACTTTCAGTACAGTGCGTCAAGTTTTATGTTTTATATTATCTGACCAGAAAAAAGAATCCAATCTTTTAAAAGCTTTATCCAGCTAATGCAGGCAATCTCTTGCGGTGACATTTGAATCGAATTAGAGCTTGTATTTGTTGAAAAGCCATCATTCTCATTAGTGCCATCTAATAGAAGCAAAGTGAGTCACTACGGTTTTATTACTCCGCAGGAGGCCTCGTAATCTCGCAACTTTTTTTTAACCCCCCTACACTTGTCCCTTATTCTCCCGGCGCACCCCATACTGTGCTAAAGTGTGTACAGACACTCATCAGGACCCTATTCAGTTGGCAATTACGGCCTGAGTGACTGGCTACCTGCGGCTTTACACTCTCTTACAACTAGCCTACTATGCCATTATTGATTTTTTTTTAAATACAATAAAACATTAGAATCAACAGAGGACGTGTAAAAGGACTGTCCATTATGCGTTACTTTTCTGCTGTCCCCTTTTCCTCCGAGCGTTGATGCAGCTCGCGGGTTAAGAAAGTGAGGTCTGTTTATATGACAATGGAAACATAACTGCAATGTTGTTATAGCTGATTGAGAGGCTGTTGATTAGCATGCTCATTACAGCCCATTTGTGTCTGTAAATTACAGCCGTGTTTCTTTTGAAGCCACAAAATTCCAGCCGTTTGCACACAAACATTACGTGGAGAAATTGGAGACAGAAAATTAAGTGTTGTTTTTTTTTGTAAAAAATGGTTTAGAAGAACTCTGTCAATTCCATACAATTGACTCTGATTACCTTCTTGCTGTTTGGCTTACACAACGCATAAACATTTGTTTTTGTGAGGATTTAGTCGACAGTTTCCGTCAAGAGCACAAATGGTTCCAATCGACGTGAGCAAATGAACTGTGGACTTGGTTTACCATTGTATGGTTAAACTGTTTATTTTGTGGTCGATGGAACTTACAGTAGGATCACACTTCGTGTGACAACAAGTGTAGAATCATTTATTTGTATAGCAACTTTCTGTTTTGTTTGTATTAGGGGTGGGCGATATGGCCCTAAAATAATATCACGATATTTTAGGGTACTTTTGCGATAACGATATACAGTCGAATCCGGTTAATTGGACCAGCCGCCTATTCGGACCAAATCCTAAAGTACAGAAACAAATCCTATTATATACGTGTAATGTTATTTGCTTATTTGGACCAAAA
>JAUZSU010149011.1:0-14778 GCA_034780255.1 Parotocinclus maculicauda
TGTGTGTGTGTGTGTGTGTGTGTGTGTGTGTGTGTGTGTGTGTGTGTGTGTGTGTGTGTGTGTGTGTGAGTGTGAGATTCCTCTTGACCTCAAGGGCATCTAATAAAACAACATGGCCATAAAACGGGGTGCACAGCAGGATTACAAGGCTGAGAGATGGGTGATATATGAAACATCGGCTTCTGAAAACTAGCAGAAAGTTGCCTCCTCCATGCAGACACATGTTGAGACAGATGATTGCAACATGCAATTTAAAACTTCAAATTAGAGCGTATAAATTGTTAATATGTCTGCATAACAGCTATGATCGCAAGTGGCTGTCTAGCTGCCCCAAAGTCTATCTCTGGCTGGATCCCTGTATGAAAGCTGAAGGAGAGCTGACTATTATTAAATCTGCCTTTTGATTTGTCAGGCACTCTGAGCGAGCTGGTATCAGCCTATACAGCTAAGATTTAAAGATTGTCTCTGTAGAGACACTGACTACAGGGTGCCACAGAAACACACAGCTTGAACTCGGTGAACATATATTATTAATGTCTGTTGGAGGGAAGAACATCACCAAAAAATTAGAAAAAAGTAAAATAACTGACCCTTCATCTTTAGATCTTGCTTCACCAAATCTGTATCTGATATCTTGCATGCTCTCTCTTTCGCTCTCTTTCTCTCTCTTTCTCTTTCTCGCTGGCTCTCTTCTGTTTGTCCCTGCTAAATGCTTCATTCTTAAAATAATTCAAGAGCAATTAAGCTCCACAATGTGCATCCAAGGTCAAAAAGGAAGGAAAGCGGAGGGATATCTGTTTTGGATGATTGAACACCAAAATTGGGCAAATACAGAGTTGATTGAATGCTTATGGATCTGATAATTGGGGATTCTAGTCAGTCGCTGTCAGGATGCTCTGGGCATTGCAGTTATCTAGTTCATCTGCAATCGGCAGCCAATAGGGAGAGCAAGACAGTCAGGCAAATAAAGAGGAACAATTGAAAATGAGACAAGCATCTAGGGTAAAGGCTCCCAGATAACCTGAAGCAGTTTAAAAATGCTTGTACGATGTAGAAAGAGTGTTGACATTGTTGTTGAATTACGGCCCAAGTGTCTCCAATTGTGTCCCCAATTTGACCAGCAAAGATCGTGTTTGTAGATTGTTCAAGCTGTTTTTATACATTTAAATGCTTCATCCACCCTGTTGAAGGTTAAAGCTCTTGCTTCACAGCTTCTTCCTACCTTATACTCTTCAGCCCACATTACTTTGCTACCTCTCCATTCCATTTCAAACCTTGTTTGCATTTTCTCCTGCTTTCGTCCACTTTCCATTCCTTGAAGCATGTCCGCATAAGGTTACCTAAAATTTTGGCTACTATTTCCTGTGTTAAATATTAGGAGGGTGAGTGGGAGCTCTTCTTTATTGGTATTTAGAGGAGCACGCCAAGTGTTTCGTATGTGTGAAAAGTAGGAAAGCAAGCCGAGCATGCTTTCTGTATTTGGCCTGAGGGCAGGAGTGCTAAGCATCATAGGAACAGAAAGCAGCAGGAAGGGAAATATTCAAGCTGCTGTAATCTTGCTGAATTTGCTGTCTGTATTTCGACATCTCTGCTGCCTCACTGTAAAGAAGGTTCAGCAAATATTCAATTAAAGATGAATTCATTATTTGATCTGCATCATATTGCTGTGATATGAACATGTTGATATGACTTAATATCATTACGAGTTTCAATATTAAAATAAAATATTTATTAGTTACAATAAGCTATAGGCCCAATCTATTTTACTCACCATTGACTATTATTCACTATATTCATTTATTTTCTCAAAATTCAAAAGTCACAGGACACCCTTTTATTTCAGAAATAAAAGGCTATGTCCGGAACATATCTTATATCATTATTTATTCAATGGGAACGGAAAGTATTCAGACACCTTTAAATTTATCTCTTTGTTTCATTGCAGACATTTGCTAAAATAAGAATAAAATATTTCTCATTAATGCAAACTCAGCATCTCATCTTGACAGAAAAAAAACAAACGCATAATTGAGACCCTTATTTAGTAGAAGCACCCTTTTGAGCTAGTATGTCCATGTGTCTTCTTGGGAATGATGCAACAGGTTTTTCACACCTTGATTTAGGTTTTCTCTGCCATTCTTCCTTGCAGATCCTTGCAGGGATGCAACAGTACTGTGGTCTACCTCATAAAGTGGCTAGTGAGTGTGTGAGGACTTGGAAAATAAAGTTCTCTTTTGCATTACAAAACAGATGAGTTAATAATAATGCTACTAATAATAAAATAAATACATTTCTTTACATTCTGATCTAATCTGAACTATTATTGATACAGCATCTAACACAGCCTCATTATATAGATGTCACTGCACCACAGCTATTTCCAGACAACTTGCAGTCTTACTTAAAGTCTGGCATTAAAGTGGAAACTCATTGCTTTTAAGAAGCTCTCTCAGCAGGGAAACATTAGAGTGCTATGAGGACGCTTCAGTAACTTGTATTAGATAGTTCAACTTTATGGAGAGGGTGAGAAAGAGGTTGAACCATCCTTCTCTCGAATGGCTTGGGTAATGGCCTCACTTTGTTGTCTATGAGTGGACTCCTGTCACCTCTTTTAAGCTCATCCAGAGCCGGAAATGGCTAATCTTTTACAGCAAGAACACAATGTGCCAAATAAATGCTTCTTGTTTTGCTCAAATGCTTGTAAGGATTCCATAGAAATATGATTTAAAGAAGAAATGTAAATGTAACTGCGTTGAATTCTGCACTGGTGTTTAATTGTCCTTCCGACTCTGTTTAATTTTTATAATCAATTATTCTTAATTTGCAGTGTTGCTTGCTCTAAAATGGTCTGAGAGCCCCACTTTTACATCCAAAGACTTTATTTTGCTTAGCCCTGAACTTTAGTATCCATACACACCAGGAGTATTACATACACAAACACAGAGGCCTCCTGAATAGGCAAAAACTTTACTCATTTAAATTATATAATATTAATATAGTATTACTACTCAAGTAATGTTTACTACATACCTACAGTACTGTACAAAAAATCTATTTTTGTTGTCTAAGCAACGGTATAATAGCCATATATATACAGCTCACAGTTTTTTTGTGAGCAGTATAATTATACAACCAACAATACAATACATTTGTATGCAGTTTTAAAAAAACAGTTTCTATAGGCTACAGTCAGAGGTAGTTTGACCTTCATTACTCATCTGGATCTGGATGACCCTTGTGCAGTCTGAAAAAGCTTGATCAGGGATTGTCTTTTTGGAAGGTAAACAGCCAAGAGTCCACTTTTTTTGTGTAGGTCATTATAACTATGGATATTTGCCTGTAGAAACGGTTTTGTTCTGAAAATTTCGTTTTTTCTCATTTTGTGTACATATTTCCTCCATTTTCTGTTTGTAGCTTTATAAAGAGGCTGAGAACTCATTATATATGATCATTATATAATTGCTAAAACAACATATGGCCTTTTGCACGTACTGTTCAATCATTCATTCATTCAGTTATTTTTTGGCCACGTAATCCTAGGAAAGCTGGTGCTTATCCAGTTGCACAAAGCACAAAGGCAGAAACAGAAGACGAGGTTAGAGCACCCAGAGTAATCCCATGGGGACACGTAAAGGACATGCAAACTCCATACAGGTAGAGTCCAAAGTCAGGACCAAACTGGGGCTAACCGCTGCTCCACTGTGCTACCCCTGTGTAGAACCAGATTTAAGTAATCGCTAATGACTATGAAATCGAAATATAATAAAGAAATGTATGCTAAAACTACTACAACACCAACAAAGGTCACACAGAAGTCAGACTAAACATGACTGTCTTAAACCATCTCCATTCATTCAAAAGTTTTTAAAAGCTTGGGCAATGATGTTGACAAATGGGGTCTGCTTGAGACTGAGAATGCTAATTTGTCCCAGGGTTCAGGCTAGAGTTCTGAGGGCCAGTTGCATTCTCCCACACTTAAAACAGCAGATCATTCTTTCTTTATTTTGAGCATAGGTTATTTGAATGCTGAGACAATTACCTAACATGTCATCGTATACTATAGTGTGAGGATATCCCTTCACAAGAACTACAGTTCAGACAACTTAATCAAAATCAACCATTATATTCCTCCTCTTTCAAACTTTACAGTTGCCACTGTGATAGTGTTCTCCTGACATCTATCAAACAGACAGACTGTGAAATAATCACTCAAGAGAACATGTATTCAAGGCTCCTGAGTCAGTAATGGTGTTCTTAACTCCACTCCAGTGGACTTCAGCTTTGCAATGTGTGTGGATTCTATTCTTCTGCATGAGTGGTCTGAAACCCAACCCTAACACTTCTTTAAATCCATATTGGAATCGGGTTGTGTGTTGTAATGATAACCAATTATTTTTATGTGCTTTGGAAGACTTGTTTGACTTAGCATTTGCTGCTACCAAAGTTATGGCCTATTCTACCCAAGAGTTACAAAAGGCTTTACATATTTTATAACCGAGCGTATAGCAGCATAATTGAGAATCCTTACCGCTGACACATGTCCCTATTGTAGTAAACTTGCTGTAAAATGATTTAATAAAGTCTACTTTGGATAAAGTCATATGACAACAGCCAGTCAAAGAAACAACTCATTATCTCATGAGGGAGCAAAAGCAGTCAGTGAGGCAAACAGAGCCTGTTATGAAACTGAAAGAAGGGACGAAGAGAGCAGGGACATCGGGTGAAAGCATGAGCCAGGGACAGAGAGATAATGCATTGCATGTGTTAGGCTGCGATAAGCTCTGGCCCATCCTGGTGCTTCTTAATGAGGCAGACTCACAGTGTGATGCGAAGTGCTCGGGGATCGAACGCGCTAGGGGGAGAGGCATGCTGCAGAAGTTTGGAGAGCCAATACTTCATCATATTTAATTGCTGCCTTGTACACACTGATCCCTACAGAGTCAGACCACTTTCTGCTGTCGCCTGCCACCCCCCAATCCCTTTCACTTTCAGACCCGCTCCTATCTGAGAGGAGTTCTGATGGATCCGTGTTGAAACAATCTTGTTCTCATTACTGAGCACATTCGTTTCTTAGTCTGTTGAGATTTGCAGACAAACTTTCACAGATAATCACTGACAGTTTCAAATATTTTGGCCGCATTGACTTCGGGTGCAGCTAATTTGATAACGAGACTGAATACACAGACTCGCACTCTTGTCTCTTCCCTCAATTTAGTGCAGCACAATTGATTTTCGTTCAACTTTATTCATTTCACATAAAAAAGCAGTATTGAAAAACAATCAAGGTATACATTTTTTTTATTTGCCTTCAATACTTTCTTTTGGAAAACAAGGACCCAATTTAGCTTCTCTGCTTTATTGTTATCTAGTTTTTAAACTGTGGTGGATAATATTAAAAACAAAGCCAATGATAATGCTCACTTCTAAACATAATTGTAAAAAAATGGTGGTTTTGGACACAACTGGAGTGAGTGGCCCTAAACTAAAACTATACTGCTCACAAAAATTAGGGCATATTTCATTATGACATATTTCATTTTGAAATGTCCCCTAATTTTTGTGAGCAGTATAGAAAGCAAATGGGTGGGTGGCTGATCCTGATATACTCCCACTCTTTTTAAAAAGGGACATTCTCAGTACAGCTCAGCTAGAGAATGACATGGTAATTGAAAACCTTTTGTCATAAAACCTGCATGCTAAGCTGAGCCCGATGTAGTTAATAATAGGATGAATACAATAATTGATTGTGGTGTGCTTTAGACATGTTAGGCTACTGATAAATGATCACTTACTGTGCTGTCACTGTGCCCCTTTTCTTACTTGTCCATACCTATATCTCACCTTTAGCTCATACTTCAAGGCAAGTATGTTTTTCAGTTCGTAGGATCTCTGTGTTATGCAATTATTGTGGCGATTGTTATAAGGGTGATGTTATGTTATGAGGTTCTCAAGTTTATAGCAACTGTTGTTCCTGTGTTGAGCTTTACCATGTTTAAGTATACTTGTACTCCATAGCGATTCAAACAACATATCGTTTTGCTTAAAATGGAATGGACAAATGGACTGAGAGTAAAGTTCAGGCTTGACTGAACCTATACATGACAAAGGAAGTACAAAGCATTTTTGAGTTGTCTAGATAAAAAAAAAAAATTATTACATCACTTTAGGGTTACACAACATTCAAATGTAGTTCCAAAAAAGTGCTTTGGGTGAATGTTCTCAGGGGAGCTTCGCAAGGGGTATTTCCTCCCAAATTATTCCCTAGAGCTCATTGGTGGTTATTAACCATAAAGTGGTTATTATATCCAAATTGAGACCATTTACAAACAAGTTAGCAAGATATTCTTGATTTTTCCAGCTCAGCGGTTTAGCACATTTTTATGCGTTATTCTCTGCTTGGCAAACTCTGTAACCAAAACCAAACTTTGAAGAAGCTCAAATTAAAAAATGGTTTCAAAAACTTAATTTCAAAGTCAATTTCATTGACATGAAAGTTATAGTCACTTTTGTAACGGGATAGGTTGATCATCTTATCTACAACACGTTTTCATTTCAAATTTTTTATTATAAGAGCGACTTGCAATTTCAGACTTACAGTAAAAGCAGTTGGAAGTGTATTGCTCAAGGACCGATAAGTGGCAGCTTGGCAGAAGAAAAAACGTTGATGCTAAGCAACGTTTAATGCTGGCGTCTCCTCACAAAAATAATACAAAGAGCCTATCTATAGTAACATTTTGAAACTAGTCTCTTTCTGAAATAATTACACCACATGCATAAGTACAGCTTGGTTCAAAGTAGACCAACACTTGAATACCCTGGGAGAGCAGGGGAGACTCAGGCTAGCATAAACTTCAGGCTGCAGTGTTTTTTAATGCATCTGTTATGCTGCACAGTCTGTGAGTGTATGCAGCACCGAAGGAAATTCTGTGCAAAGTCACTCGGATCCAGGTCAAATATTTTTCTAGCAAAGATCCGGTGGGGTGGTATACAGTGGGAAGGTGTACTGTAAATGAATGCCAATTTTACTTGTCAAGTTTGAGGACCTCCAGAGAAACAATAAGCATGCCCTAGATGGGATGCCAGTCCATCACAGCTAAGATTATATACTAAAATGTAAAGCTGTTGAAATAATCTTCAAGGGTAACCAAAATAGAAAGGGACATAAGTTAATTGATTTAATAACTGCACATTGTGTTCCATTTACATGCAGTAGTACAGTGCTGTACAAAAAATACTACAGTCTACTTATCCTTTAAGTTTTTGTACTCTCTGCATTGTTGCTGAAGTTTTGGTCAACAGTCTTAACCATGAATAAAGAAATTTGATATTATAGAAATTTGTTACCCCTTATTTACTAATTAAGGTTCACGGATTACCAATTACTAAATGCTTAGGTGAAAAAAAAAGTTAAATATAAAATAGAACACGCTTCTGTTACATTTTGTTCATACATAGTTATTTGGCTAATAATAATTGTGAAAAATCTGTTTTTTTGAAGGCTTCATTTTTGCCCCCACATATCCTGGTCATAATTGTAGGGGACAGTATGAAGCCCAAGTCCATTGCTGGGTTCTGCAAATGTACCACCTATGCTCCATGTTGCAAACCCCATCTAGGATTCAGCCCTTTCACTCAGCCATTTTCAGCACCACTAAACCGCAAGTGTTTACTTCAGTTAATGTATTAAATTCTTATATTAGAATTCTTACTTTACTCACAGGTTTCCAAACAAGTCTTTCCCACAATATGTCTTTTCATATATAATTATACAATCTACATTAAATTAGGTACAATTAGCCTGACTTGTAACTCCTGTATAGATTTCTTAGGACGTATTCTTTTGAGTCACTCATCGTCTTAAGTGTTTTGCAATGGCAGTCCAAGCAATAACAGTCATGAGCTTACGATTACTTGGAAATTCCTTGATCAACCTTGTGATCTTTAATCAATACGAAGGGTAATTTAGCTGCATGATCACTTTGCTGCAAGCACCATTTGGGATTTCCTGTGTGCGCGTGTGCGTGCGCGTGTGCGTGTGTGTGTGTGTGTGTGATAATCACATGCACACAATATAAAGTGCATTGAAGAGTATCAGACCTCGATGTGTGTCTATATTTCATATTCGGATAGGTAATGAGACAACTGTCCCTGAAGAAAATGAATAAAGATACACACTCATGCTTAAGCCTACAAACATAAACATATTAACTAGTTGATCTCTTTCTGATTACTTAATGAATTACATCAATGTAACTTAGCAGACTTAGAGTAATACATTAATGTTTTTTTATTGGCAGAGTTTGGCTGGTATGTAGCTTTCATTTTGCTCAAAAACATCTCAGTCTCTGTGTTCTGTTACTGCAGGCAACACATTGAGTAGCTTTTCTTACCCATTAGTCAATCTTTCAATCAGTTTTGAACATCCCTGACTAAGATCAACAACTTAGATCATAATATGCAATGGAAGCAGCTCACTGAACCAAAAATAGATCCTGATATCCAGTGAACAAATGCATCACAAAAATTAGGGGATATTTCATTATTATTTAATTTTGTAGTATCCATATTATAGAAACAAAATGTTACTTATATTTTTAGTGTTTTAGTGCATTCTCTACACATTTCACAATAACTTGATTGTTTTCTGGACTGACTGAAGTTAGTTTTGTGTGAACAGTATTGAATGAAATGTTTAATAAGCAAACAATATAGCAGTTGGATAGTAACTGATTGGGAAAAAACCCCCAAATGATCTATATGATCATATTTCCAGTTTTATGCCATTCCGTCCAGTTTTCAAGCTTCATGCATTTTCATTTACAATTTTCAAATCTGTTGCTGTGGGCTATGTTTCAATAGGTTCCCATTCCTCAATATGGTTTTCATTGATGACTCAGATGCCATTAGAATAAGCAACAGTGGCACCAGCTCCTACTCATAATCTCACTCACTCATGAACCCAATATTATGGGAGTGACATCATCCATGGAACCAAATTCCTATTGATTTACTGCTGTGCACAGCATTACACTGTGATTTGGGTGTTATGCATTTTTTCCTTTTATTTATTGTTGATAATTGTTTACAGGTTGCACTACCCATTTTTAAACTTGACAAATTAGTATTAACTATAGTAAACATTGGTTAATTAGAGTAAATGCTTTGTCGACAGTGTCTAGTAATATTTAAAAGGTTGGTGGTGATATTCCCAATACAGACAGTATAATGTTAACATGTTCATCCAATAATCTTGAAGTCAGAGTTCCTTGAGCCTACCTGATTCTGTATAGTATACATTTTTCTGTTTTAAAGTTATATTGTCCTAGCAAGAAAAGCAAATAGATCTTGCAAATAAAACCTTACAGCTCAACACACAAGTTAGCTTAGAGCTAACAAATTCCATTAAGTGAAAGCTATAATGCTTAAATATACTGTATTTACATGCAACATAGCAAAAATAAGACAGACATCACATAGCATTTATGTAACAGTTTACTAGTTCTTTAAACTGTAGTTCAGGATAAATGTGCAAATCAACTCTTACGTTTGGACATAAAATTAGAAATAAAAAAAGTTGAAAATGTAGATATTTGGCTTATGTTTTGGTTGAAAGTGGCTGGGCTGGTGCTACTTCTGCTCTTTTTGTGTTGTTACTCTAAACCTTATTGACCAAATATGAACATATTAAAGTATTGTCAAAATCTAATTAATTTTTATAGTGCTGTTCACAACAGATCACTGCTCAAATTAAAACTAGATTGTCCTTTAAGAGACTTATGTCAGAATTCTAAGTAAAAAATGCTGCAAACACTAGTGTAAAAACTGAAAAGGTAAAGGTAATATATATTTACATTTTTTTTATTCTCATTTGGTTTATTTATCTATTTATTGTTTCATTCTTGAAGCATTATGTTCAAAACATATGACCCAAAATCAAATTCTATACTGTATTAGCAGGATTCAATAAACCTAGCTAGATCCTGTTTCTGCTAACTGCCATCCATTTCCTGTCAGGCTTTATTAATCAAGAACAGGAGTAGAATGAGACAGTGGCGATGAGAGAGGAGCGAGTGCTGGAAACTGTGCCACTGAAGTTAAGTGGAATAATGCTGAGAAAAGAGAAACCTTCATAAGACACTAATAAAATTCTAAAATCTACATTATAATACATTCCAAAATCTAAACCTAAAATGGTTTGTAAAATATCCCCATGATATATTAAATGCCAGAGGCTGTCAGTCTGCAACAAATTGGAGGTGGCTCTCCTCAAACTGGCTCTGCATTCACTGTGTTAAAAAAGACACTCATCTGAGTCACATTTTGTAAAGCTCTTTTGCATCTAGTATGACATTCACTTTTTAATGAATAGTATTCTGTGTATGGGTAAGCCATATTGTACAATGGTCACCTCTCACAGGTGAACATAAGAAAAGAAAGAGTGAATTATTCTGCTCAAAGCAATTAGTACACACCTGGTTAGAAATTAACCAAGGGAGTATACATTTTTTTGGAGCATCTTGACATTTACGCCACCTTTATTCAGAGCGACTTACAACTCATAGTCTTACAATTCAAGCAATAGTGGGTTAAGGCCCTTGCTTGAGGACCCAACTGTGGCATCTTGGCAGAAGTTGGATTTAAACCCTGGACTATTAGATCCAGGGTCCAGCATCTTAACCGCTAGGCTAACGCATGTGTCTGAAGCATGTGTCTAATCTTTTTTTTTACATGTCACTGAAATTTCTCTTGAAATTCATAGTTAGATTTACTTTACCCACTTCTGCCAGCTTGCTGGAATTTGTCTACTGTAAATATGTTTTATTATGACTGCTAACAGAATGCACAAACCATTTTTTAAACAACAAATTCATATTCATTACCATAAACATTGGTTAATTACAGACTAAGACTTAAGACTTCTTTCGAAAGCATCAAGTAATCTTTGAAAGGTTGGTGGTGAAAGTTTTTTTAAGTTATTTAAGTAAATGCACTTATCACTAGTATATTGTTGAAGACTAAGCATTAGAAACAAAATGCACTATTTTTATGCAATTGTATGATCTATTGAAGGCAGCATCCATGTATTATCATTCTCAATACAGAGTGTGTAATGTTCACATCTTTATCCAATAATCTAGAAGCCAGGATTAAAGTGACGATCAGAGAAGCAAGAATTTTATCATCATTTGTAGTAGCAGAGTTACATTAGCCTACATGAATATCAGTGTATTGTTAGAATTATATAATTTATCATATCATTTCATCTATAAAAAGAAATCCAAAACTTTTACCAATTCAAAATGCTACTTAGTGTTTTCGTGGTTGCTATATGATGCATATTTGACTGTGCTACCAACCAATCAAACTGCTCAATAGAATGACATTCGTCTATGTACCCCTTCTGATGATATTTTGAAGGGTTTCAGTAATGCGAGTCTATTAATATAATGACAAGATATCTGACCAATTAGATTTATGATTTTCACTATGAGAACTGGCCCATATCTGTCTACACCTTCTCGGTGTACTGTGAAGGTGCCACATATTCGTCATTCTTCAAAAGAATTGCGCTCTAATCTTATCAAATGACGACTTGCAATGAAACTTGCAATAATTCAGCAATAATATCAGCGAAGTCTAACTACAAAGTTATAGGCTGTTTTTTTAAAGGAGCAGAAATAGTGGACTTTATCTTCAAATTTGCCCAATGGACTTGTGAGTTTGGTGTTTTCTTAATGCTCTGTCTGCTCAGGTGTAGGTGCATTTGTCGACTGTAAATCTGTATTTTAAAATCCATACAGTAATTTAACATTAAACTTAAGTTCATGTAGTAAATTTACTTTTCATTACCAATGTGTGTGAGTTTCATATACAGTAGGAGTTATGTTGTTAGGGGAAGATAACAGAAGGGGTACCCACTGTATACTCTCCATGCAGCTGAATTTATATGTACAAAAATATATCCTTCATTAATTTGGCATCGCATATGATTAGAAAATAATAATGTGTTTTTGTGCTGCTCTGTTAATGTGGGATCCAGATGCTATTCTGGAATTGACTGTGGCACTGGTAGACACTTAGATTGGACTGCCAGACCATTTCAGGGTAAGCTGGCTTAACCACCTGACCTTCACAATGTAGGCAGCGTTTTTAGCAGTTCCCACTAATTTTTGTGCCTCTTAATATAAACATCGCCTTGCCCCATCACTGCCAGCTTGTCCTGTGTCTTGTTTTATGCTTGTTGTATTTCACCTCTGCTAAGATGAGTGTGCAAAGCAGTACTGAATAAACGTATACTGCTCACAAATATGAAATATCCCTATATTTTTGCGAGCGGTGTATATAGAAAATCAAACTTTTGGGTGATCGTTTCATGCAGCAGTCTAATGTACTAGCCCGAAGTCACAGGTAACCATTCAAGTCCTGGTAGACATGACTGGCTGAAACTGAGAGTGAGGAAAGTATATGACTGTTTATAAAGAGTCTATTGAGTTTCACATATTAGAGCATGTAGTCATCAGTGAGTCAGTGTGTGTTGCTTTGTGATTTAGAACGTGATCACTCGGTAGACTACTAATCAGAAGGTTGTATATTCAAATCCTGATTCTGCTAAGCTGCCACTGCTGGGATCTTGAGCAAGGACCTTAACTTTCAGCTGGTCAACACCATCTGGATAGGACATCTGCTAAATTATTTTTTTAAAGTTACTTTACAGAACATTTTCAATAAAGTACTAAAATTATGCCTAACAACTGTCTGAGCATTTTAGGTTTAGTTATAATACAACAAGAAAAATACACTCTTGAGCAAAAAAGTCTTTGGCCAATCCCAAAATTACAAAATCATAGCTGTTCCAGGGGTAATCGAAAACTCAAAACTGTTAATGAGTAGTAGCAAAATGCTACCCAGTTAATTTGAGTTTAATGTAAAACCAAACATTCTCTATAAAGTTCAAACCTGGGGTATGGCCTGGACAAAACATGAGCCTGATAGACTATATCAGATTACCATCAAAAAACTAAGAAAATGTAATGCCCTGCTATGTGTATTTTGAGTTTTATATTGAAATCTATGCATGATTTTATCTTTGTGTAAAAGAACACTATATGGGTACTCGCCGATTTACAGTGAGGACACATCCAGACCAATCCATCATAAGTTTAACGTATCATAAACTAAGGAGTGTAATATATACTATAAATATTTATAGCACAGCCTGTATTAAAAACATTTAAACATGATCGCGACTATTGCGTTTCCTCACCACATTTCCCAGCGCTTATCACTCCTGCCACATGACTCCCTATGTCACACAGTGCCGTGCGCTGGAGAGTAGTTGTACTGCGTATGCACTCTAAACATGTTTAAAATGCTTCGATTAAACTATATTATATTCCCATCGTAAGTCTACAGTTTGTTAGATGTAAGGACCATTAAAAGCGTAATCTTTTATAAGTTTGAGTTTGGTCCATTCCTTGCTGAGGAGAATACTTACTGAAGAGAACAAAATAATGTCAACCTATAACAACAAATTTATATCAACAACCTCATAAGAGAATAAGTGCTAAATGTACAATTGTGCACAGTACTGTATATCAGATCACTAAGGTGCATTATTTAGACTTATCTTATCTCATTTGGCCTTTTTTTAAATCACAGGCAAATGCTCACCTTTCATGCTCACCTTTCCATTCATCTTAAAACCCTCTTTAAGCTGCTCCCATTAGTGATCGCCACAGGAGACTATCTGCTTAATAGTTTTGGCACCGGATGCTCTTGCTGATGCAACCCTCCTTATTTATCCAAGCTTGAGACATGGCACTTGGAGCACATCCCCAGCGCCTGTAGTAGTTCCATAGATGTCTCACTTGACCTTCATGTTGCAGGCCCCACCCGGGACTGATCCCAAGCCCTCAGACACTACCATTTCCAGAAGTTGGCATTACCCATGGAGACAAAAAACTCTGTACCCTCCAGTAAACCTTGTGAAGTCTTAATAATGTCCCAGCAATTCTAAATTGTGTTCTCATGTGTTTACCCAAGTCTCTAATCATTTTTGTCTCATCATGTTGACTTATTTGCTTCTTGTTTTATTAATCAGTACGGATTCAGTCTATAATGCTGTGTCTGTGAGACTGCCAGTAATTATAGAGGCTGTTGGAGATGTCTGATTAAACTTTACACTCACTCATGGCCACAGGCCGCTAGTTTCCTACATTACAGACAACTTGTCCTTGAGGTATAAATATATAATCTACCTGATGTTGTACCAGGAGCTAGTGCCATTTGATTGACTTCTTTTTCCTTAAATAAATCATTCATTAAGGCTGGCATCAATAATTAATATCCTTTGAAGCCCAGGTCCTTTATATAAATAATGTCACAAGTATGAAGGTTACCAGTGCAAAGCTGCCAAGCACAGCAGTTTCTGAACTTTTGATTATGAAGTTAGTGCGCTACATTTGCTTGTGGTTTTCTTTTCCTTCTTTCCTTTCTTGAACTGTGCTTCAGGACGTATTTTATTTAAACAGATCTTAAATGCCTACATGGTATCGGGCCTGAATTAGAAACGGTGTTGAAAAGCAGATACATCTGCTGCATTCAATCTCCTGCATCTTCGATCTTCATCTTATGGCCTGCCTTTTCATTTGTACAAATGACTTTTAACACTGCCTCTTCGTTGGCTTTCTCCCTCTCTCAGTCTGCGTATGATGGATCTAGTGAGAAAGCATAAAGGCATGGGCACAATGGCTCTCTAAGCCTGTTTTCATCAAAAAA
>JAUZSU010149022.1:0-14776 GCA_034780255.1 Parotocinclus maculicauda
TTAATTTAATACAATTTGGAATAAGGCTGTAACGTAACAAAATGTGGAAAAAGTGAAGCGCTGTGAATACTTTCCGGCTGCACTGTACACCAGCATTATGAGGCATGTGGTCGGGCCCAATGTAGCAATTTAGTAGTTACGTAGTTAACAGATAGCTAATCCAATGTTGGTATGCCCAGAGTTAGACAGAACAAAACACAGCACACCAGAATACTAAATGAACTATGTCTTTCCAGCAGTCAGTCCTAACTCTCCGCTGAGAGCTTGGATTTGCTAGCCAGCACTAACATTGTTATGATTAGCAGTGCCAGTGTATTACGCTAGGTGTCTTAAGATGCCACATGTACAGATGTTCAGTGTAAGTCCAACAACTCCAGAACTTTATTCACTCCAAGTGCAGTACCATAAAAACACCTGACAATGACTTGTGCTTTGACTTTGCCCTGTACATCAAACATACATTATTGATTTATTAAAACTCTATTATAAGCTACTTCCTGTCCACTGCATCTGAACTGTTTTGAGTAAACACAATTTACAGTTCCAGTCCATGCTGTTAGATTGGTGATTCTCTCTCTGGAGATTTTCTCAAGGAAGCTTGAAGGAAACACCCACCAGCTCCTTGTAACATGAAAGAAAACTATTTGCAGATACTGTGGCCAAAGGAGAGAAACAGTGGTAGCACTGCAAGCTAAAAATCCTGCAGCCTGATCAACACAATAGCAACACAACAGTTCATATAAATTGCACAATGATCCATATAAGGAGCTGCAAGGTGCTCTGTCTAACAATATAGGACAACTGGTTTCATTTTGTTGCATTTCACAGTGGAGAAAGCCAATGAGTCAGGAATGTCAAGGGAGTTTGGGGATTGTTTCACCTCATGTTTATACTGCAGTGAAACAGATCTTGAGTGATTTAGTCAAACTTTAATCAATGGGGTGGCAAACAGGTTTGATTGGAAGCCATGCTGCATTTCATGATCAGTCATCTGTCAAATTCGTTTGAGATTTTAGAGGGCCTCAGAAGATTTGTTGATACTCATCAGACAGGAAAAGGCTACAAAACATCTCTAAAGTGTTTGGACTTCCCAGAAGACATTAACCAACAGAGATCACGCAAGAGAAAGGTGTGTATATAGTCCACAAAGTCACAAACTAACTGACTTTTAAGCAACTAAGCACATTGCTTAATGCATCACGAGGACACTGAACAACAGTGTCATGGCAGGGCTGCAATGAGAAAGTTGCTAGAGAACATATAACCAAACCGGAAGACTTTGGAAAACAATGTAAAAAACAAAGTTATGTCTATATAAAGGAAAACACTGCATTCACACACAAATCTCATCTTTGAAACTTGATGGAAGCAGTATCATGGATGGACAGTTAACAGTTGGTTTTTACAAAGTTTGCTGCCTCAGTTTTTCAGAACCTTTTGTCATTTGTATATATGGTATAAATAAGTACAATTATAAGCATATACATAAGCCATACATTTTACAAAACTTTTTAATGATACATTGATTAAGTTAAAGTAAAGACTCAATATTGACAATGTTTTTTAAGACTGCAATTCGCTTTGGCATGCTGGAATGCATCAAATCTTGAATGATGGCAACCAGTTCTTGCCTAATCAGTGCTTGGAGTTGATCACAGTGACTGGGTTTTTATTTGTCCACCCTCTTTTTGAGGATTGACCATAGGTTCTATCAAATTCTATGGGTCTGAGATCTGGCGAGTTCTTGGCCATGCACACATAATAGAAATGTTGTACGTTTTCTTCTCCAGACAACCATTTTCCCAGATATCATAAACAGTCTGAAGGGGCATTCATCAGAGGTAATAACTTTACTCCAGTCAAATCCTTATTCTCCCAGCAAAATGATTGTCTGTCCTTGATGTTTTTCTTCTTTGCTGCCCTTCTTGACACCAAGCCTTCTTCCAAAATCCTTTGTTTTACTGTGCACGAGATGCACTCATGCCGGCCCACTGCCATTCCTTGAAGTTCCTAAAGATTTGAAAATGATTGATCGGGGTGCTATCCTACAAGCAGCGATGTTCTTGCCTGTGAAACCCTTCTGATACAATTTAATGATGACCTCACATGTTTCCTTGGAGGTAACCACGGCTAACAGAAGAAAACTTCACTACCCTTTCAAAGCTACCAGTTTGCTCTTCTAATCAGCATACATAGTGATATCAGCTCTCTTGTCATAATTAAACATTTTTCCTGAGCTAACTAGATCATCACTAAAATTGTTAGTGGGCCATTTTGAAGGACTGAAATGAAGTGGTTAGAAAAATAGTATTTTTTATGATTTTTATTTTTATTATCATAGCAGGGAATGACTTTGCAAATAATTGCAATTCATCTGATCACGTCTAACTATCTGGAGTTAATACACATTGTCACCATAAAAACTGATGCAGAAAACTTTGTGAAAACCATTTTTTTTCCCTGAATGTAGAGTAGAGGCTGGGCTAAGATATAAGCCGTATGTCACTACATTGAAAAGTTTAGAATTAGAAAACAAATGAGTTAAAATGAATGGATTAGTTTAATTATAATAATAGAATAAAAAAACACTTAATTCGCCCCTCCTCTCCTTGTACTGTAAGTGGCCACATGTATGACCAAGTGTTATGCACTTCTGAATTTTCAGGTGAAGTGAGTAAAGGCATGTTAAAAATGTTAAAAGACTATTGAAATATATAAAAAAATACAGCTTTAGGCTAAAGCTGCATGGACAGTATTTTAGTACTGAAGGATTATGTACTATAGAATTACTGTTCTCTGAGTTAAAATGATAGACCATACCATGGATACACATTTTATTTGTATTTCTGCACAGATCACATTATAAAATGTATAGATGTCATGTTGTGGGCAGCCCAAAATTATATAAAAAACATGGTATCAATACAATGTGTGGCTTCCCTTTGCTGCATCAACAGCCTTTAATCCTCTGAGAATGTTCGCCACTTCCAGCAACTTTCCAGCAATCACAGAACACAACTGTAAGGTCAAGAACTGATGTTAGACAATAAACACTAGCCCACTGTTCTCCATCACAGTTTGTAAACCAATTGGTTCTAGACTTTCAGGAGGGAAAAAAATGTTGATTAATTTAATTATTGGCAGGTTGATGCCAGGCAAACATATGAAACCTATAATATATAGAAATAATATGTCGCTTGGGTAATCTCCTTAAAAGATGTCTGGTAACAGTGTTGAATGCCTGTAACCTTGCTGCTGTGCCATGGACTTTCAGCAACCTTGAAAAGAACTCAGCTCTTGTGTCTGCTGCTGGAACAGCGTGGGCAGTGAATGCTGTGCCAGCTGTTTGAATATGGCCTAGCCCACTCCTCCTGGGTAAAAGGGCATTTGGAAACTGAACGCTGGGCATTGTGAAATTCACAGGGCCAAATCCAATGAAAATACTCAAAAATCAAAGCACCAAAAAACAAATGTGTACTGTTCAACAGTTGTTTTAGTTCCAATTACTCTTGCTGTATAAATGTTTCATCTGCTAGAGTGAGTCATGCAGCCTAGCACAACACACAGGCCATATCTGCAAGGCTCATGGTGAAATAAAATAATATAATAATAAAAGAAATTATAATAATAAAGTTACAATGAAATACATATTTAATAATTTCACAAATTTGTCTTCTTTTACATTCATTCCAAGCTCAAATAATTACATAAAACAGTTTCCATAAATTCATACTGGAATAGATTCAAGGTGGTTTTTATACAAAAACATGTGACAGTACAATTGCTGGAATGGAAGCAAATTAGATATTGTATGAAATAGCTTACTTAGAGTACAGCATAATTTGCTTTGATGTAAGGAACACAAACTGTGGACCCCTGAGCTTTGGAAATAATAAGACACTGCTCACAAAAATTGGGGAATATTTCAAAATGAATATAAAGAGGATCCCACAAGAACTGCTGGACAATCTGATCCTGTCCAGGCCCCATCATTGTCAGTGTGTTTTGGCAGTTATTGGTGAACATACACCCTATTGAACAGTCAATGTTTGGCACTTTCATCCAGTTTAACATGCTTCTGTTTACCCTCATGAATATGTTACTTGCTTCTCATCTTTTATAGTTTTCAACACTATAGAAACTAACATCACATTTGTATTCAGTACTGGTAAAACTCAGGCATCTTTATTTCATTTTTACACATTTTCTTATATTACTGTTACTGTAACATGACTGAGTTTGAAGCACAAAAAATGTAATACTGTGGCATCAAAACTAATATCGTTATCCCGCTGTGCACATTGAAAGTGATTTTACAAAAAAATTGTGGGTTTTTTTCTTGTACAATAAACTAGTAGCATCTAAAATGTTTTTATAACAGGATAGATATTGACCTTCTCTGTCATAGTTACAACATCATCAATTATACAGGAAAAAAAAGACAAAACTAAATTTTGATCTTTTCATGGTCACAAATGCAGTAGTGGGCAATCTAGACTGAAGGGTCATTTGTTATGTGTGTTGTGATTGGCAATGATTTCTGCACTGTTTGCTAGGACCTTTTAAAGAAATGTAGACAAGGCACATATTTAAACCTGAGCGGAAGTGGAAGCTAATCACTTGGCACCTCAAAATCAACCAGTACCTGAAAGAAATATATATTTGTATAATAAAGGGTGTTTTGTACTACAAATAATGCTTAAACTGCTGCAAATAACTTGGTCCTTCTCATCTCAGTTTTAAGGTTGCTGAAAAGACATGACCTCTGCCTTTTGGCGTATTTTATCCAACATATTGAGAGTCTAAAACCAGACTCTTTGGAAACTGTGTTCCAGAGGCCATAATAAAGACCTGAAATATAATAAAACCCAACTACTAGAAAATATGGAAGCAAAACATCAGACCAGATATCAAAACTCATTATATGGATTTACCTGACAGCAAAAAGGCAAATAAATAACTTCTAGATGAGTCTAGAGTCAATTCAGCTGAGCCTGTAGCGGGAATTTGTTATAGAACGATGCCTGGCCCTTCTCAAAGCCTTTTTTTATGAAACACTTTCAGTGTAAGCATCTGCAAACTTATTAATTCATAGGTTATAGAATTAGATCTTTATTTACCACCTGAGGTTTCATGCATGGAGACTCGTATTATGAGAATTAGTGCAGATGTGCAATATCTAAAACCCCAAACCAAGTTGAATTAAGTTAGGACAGTATTGAAAATGCAAATGAAATATGTAGTGTCTTACATTTACGTACGTTTTTACGAATCTAAGCTATTGTAGGTTTTTATTTGATATTTTATGTCCAATCAGCTTCATTTAATTTGTTAATGAGCGTACATTCCTGCATCTCAGGTCTGCAACTCATTTAAAAAAAAGGTTAGGAGAGGGACAATCTAGAGATTATTTTGTCAACCCTGTGTAAAGCATTACGATATGGAGTTACATTTACAAATGCCACTTAAAACTGTGACCTATGTAAATATGTGTTGTGGGCAAATCAGTGTTTCTCATCTTTTTTGGAAGAAATGGACGCAGTGTGCTCCAAACCAAAGACAAAAAAGGACCATCTAGGCTTAGGGTCTCTTATGTTATAGTGTTGTCTCAGTGTCCTTGGCAAAGGACAATTACTCTTCTGTGATCTCAGCATTAATGCAGAAAGTACACTGAGATTTTAGAGCAATATAATTTTTATATTATTATTATTAATATAAGCTGTCTTTAAGGTGACACCTTTTCCAGGGACATCCATGTACTTTTCAGCAAGACAATGCAAAAGCATATGCTGCACACATGACAAAGACAAAAATATTTATGAGAAGAGGTAACTGTTTTACCATAAACAATCATCCTACCAGTAGCACTGTACCCCAGTCACATTTAAAGTTAAATATTAACACTCAACATCCAATTGGAAACCTGTTAAGTTTGTTTGTTTGCAACCCAGTCAATACTTTGTTACTACAAACTACCTATATACACTGCTCATAAAAGTTAGGGGATAATTCTTAATGGGATATTTCATTTTAGGGTAGCACGGCTGCCTCAGCAAGAGGGTCCCAGGTTCAATCACAGGGTGGAGCGGCCTGGGTCCTTTCTGTGTGGAGTCTGCATGTTCTCCTTGTGTCTGTGTAGGTTTAGTTTCCTGCCACAGTCCAAAGACATGTGTTAGGTTTATTAGTGTCTATAAAGAGGCCCTTGGAGTGTGACTGTGTGTATGTGCCCTACGATGGACTAGGGCTGTTCCTGCCCTTGTGCCCAGAGTTGCCGGGTGGGCACCGGCTGGTCTGCGAACACACATGGAGCATAAGCGGAATATAATTAAGAAGATATTTCATTTTGGAGTATCCCCTAATTTTTGTGAGCAGTATAGTTAAAAGCAAAAAGTTGTCAACCATTGTCATCTGTCCCTTAATGGAAATACACCACAATAAGACCAGCACTGACATGTTGATGTCAGACAGTGTACATTTTAGTGCAGACATTCTCAATACAGTTTAAGACAGTGTACTTTGAAGAAAGATTGGAAGGAATTTGCTTATTTCTCTCTCTACAGTGCATAATATTATTAAACGATTCAATGAATTGGAAGCAATTTGCAGTGGGAAAAGGCCAAGAGCGCAAGTTAAAGCTAAACGCCTGTAATCTCTGATTCTTCAGACAGCACTGCATTCAATTCATCATTCAACAATAGCTGATATAATGACACGGGCAAGGGATTACTTTGGTAAACCAAAATAAAGCACTACAATACATTTACAGTTGCATTCAAAAATTCACAGATGCCACTTTGCACAAGTTTCTGTGCAAAAAGGAGCCTAATGTTAACCATGTCCAGAAGTCACATAGACTTCTCTGGACTCAGATTCTTCTAGGACGGACCATCACATGTCCAGAAAATGTGTATTGTGGTCAGATTAAAAAACAATCTTTGCTTGTGTGTTTTATTGATGTACCCATATTAGATCCTAGCAGATTATTGTTGTATTGTATGCTATTACTTATTTGTACTAACATGGGGTCTTGTCTACTAAAAAGAATACAAAGCACTTCAGTAAGTCAGTCTAGATAAGAACACCTTCTAAATACTGTAAATGTAAATGGAGATGAATCAGTATTCCAGGTATTTTTTTGTTTCATTTTTATTCATAAAAAAAAAACCCCCAAACAAACAGATTCCGTGTGCTCAGACCAAAGACTAAAAGAACCATCCAGCCTGTTAACAGCAACAACACCAAAAGCCAGGGTCTGTCATGGCTATGACAGTGTTCTTGGCAAAGGTCATTTACACTTCTGTGATTGCAGAATTAATGCAGAAAAGTACACTGGATGATTAGAGCAACGTTTGCATAAATACGTAATCTTTTCCAGGGATGTCCATACATTTTCACCAAGACAATGCAAAACCTCAATCTGCACACATTACAAAGGAATGACTGTGAAAGAACAGGGTACGGTACTGGACTGGCCTCTCTGCAGTCCTGACATATCCCCAACAGAGAATGTATGACAGACTGATGTACATCATGTTTAAAGAAAGAATTGGACAAAATATTTGAAACATTAAATCATTAAACAATTTGTGTGTAGGCTTGAAATGCAGGAATGAAAACAATGAATGTCAATAAATTAAAGTCAATGTAAGAATCCCTGTGTGGTTTTTTTTCATATTCATTCCCAACTGTCCAAACCTTTTTGATAGCCTAGTAGTAGTACAAAATGTAGTTTTCTACTGTCTTCAAAAAAATAATAACAATAAATTTACAATAATTTTACACAACTATGTATGGAAGTTGGATTAGCATGGAACTGATTATAATGAGTACACCCTTTATACACTGACATGAATAAAGAAATACCCTGTCAACACCGCTTACTGAAACTAAGGTAAATTCTAAATCACTGGCACAGATGGTGAAAACAGGGACTGTAAGCCAAAATACACTACAAAACAAAACAAAAATGTATAATGTATCCCATATTCTGCACAAGCTGACAATGATAGGCTAATTGTAATTTCTCCAACAATTATAAATGGCCATGCATATAAACATATGTAGTAAGTAAAATAGTAAATAGATTCTCATAAATTCCATAAAATTGGTTAAAGGAAAACATTCAAATGTATTTGTGGCCACTTGTCCAAAACAGCTAAATGCCCAAACAGCTAAATGTCCAAAACATTAAAATGCTTTTAATTGTAAAACTAAATACTTTTAATTGTTTTATAATAGTTGACATTCTGTCCGTTTGTTCTTTGTCTAAACACAAAGCCACAACCTAGCCAATTTCCTAATTAACTGAATTTGTTACAACAAAAACGGAAAATACAAACATAATTGTCAACCAAGAATCAAGTCAAATTAAAAAATATATATTTTTTTAGATTCTCTTACAATGTGATATAAACAATTACTGTAGGTCTTTTGATGTTAACATATAATGATTGATCTTGTGTGATTGATATGTCCTTGTGTATGGCCTTTGTTTGTCTATCCAAGCATGTGCATTTTGGTCTCTAGCTGGTACTTGCTAATGTGTGTTTAGTGAAAACAATCCAAACACAACTTATTTATTCTGATAGGCTGTCCTAATACTGGTTACTCAGTTAGTGTTCACATGAAAGCTCTGTGTTTTTCAGATAAAGCTGTCTTTACTTTACCATTTTGTTCATCTTAAATGCTGACTTACAGTCAGTAATTGTATTTTTTGCCGACTGTAATTTTGAATCTAATCTGAGACTAGTATTTGTTAGTTTCACAAGATTTGTCATTATTATTTTTAAAATCTTGTATGTATTTTAGAAATACTAGGAACTCCAGTGACATGTGGCCTAGAGCAACAATCTATGTTACAAGTGGATAGAGCTCCGGATCAGAATAACTTGTCATGCTGATACAAGTTTGTAAGTTTGAAACTTGTCTAAATCATGTTCATAACATTCAGCAGTCTTGAAAGTGTTCACTCTTGACATCACGTAGGTCCAGTCCAGTGAGATTTGGTGGGCTGGTGCATGTGATATTATTATATATTGTAATAAGAATATGGTGCTCCTCGCCCTCTGCCAGAGTCTCCACCTGCCGAGGAATCACATGTGGTTTCTGTAGGGTGAAATCCCTGAAAGGCTTGGCTGTACAGTCACATTTCCAGCTGTTGCCTGATAACCAAAGTTGGTTTAAGCCATCAGGAATTGAAGGTGGAAGAATGCTCAGCGCATTGTCCTTTAGGTTGAGGTATCTCAGTCGTGGCAGCATGTACAATGTTGAATTAACTAGAACTTCTAAATTGTTTCCTGAGAGATCTAGCCAAGAAAGGTGCTGCAGTGGTAGAAGTACTTCTGAAGGTAAGTGACGGAGGAGATTATTGGAGAGCAGAAGGTAATCAAGACTCTTTAATCCATAAAAGGTGTGAGAAGTAAGTGATGCTAAATTGTTGAA
Source organism: Parotocinclus maculicauda (assembly GCA_034780255.1). Taxonomy (NCBI): domain Eukaryota; kingdom Metazoa; phylum Chordata; class Actinopteri; order Siluriformes; family Loricariidae; genus Parotocinclus; species Parotocinclus maculicauda. The sequence goes on from JAUZSU010149022.1 coordinate 9,442, forward strand.
TCTGAGGTCAAGCTGTTGCAGTCCTTGAAGCTCCATAAAACTTTGACGCTCCACCACAGAAATGTTGTTATGTTGTAGAAAAAGCCGATGCAGGGCTGTCAGACCAACAAAACCTTGGGTGGAAACTTTGGTCAAACAGCCTTTGTCAAGATGAATACTGTGGAGCTTTGACAAACCTTTAAAAATCTGGTCTGGCAGACTATGAAAACAGCTACCTGTAAGTTTTAGCACAGCAAGGTGACTAAGGCCTGTGAAAGTACCTGTTTGTGCCTCTTGTAGTCTGTTATATTCTAAGTTAAGAACCTCAAGATGACCCAGTCCTTCAAAAATTCTCTCTCCTAAGACTCGAATCTGATTGTGACACAGGCTGAGTTCTTCAAGGTAATGCAAATCTCGAAAGGTACCTGGCCTTAGACTGCTTATTGAGTTGTTTGACAGACGGAGTACATGTAAACTATGGAGTCCAAGGAATGTGTCATCATGGATAATGGAAAGTCGATTTTTGGTCAAGTCTAGCCACCTTAAGGATTTCATACCAATAAATGCCCTAGGTGCCACTGTCATGATCTGATTTTGGGCAAGGTAAAGCTTTTGAAGTTTTGGAAGTTTAAAAAAAACGTTTGCTTTGATTACTCTCAGGTAGTTTCCAGTTAAGTCCAATTCCTTTAGCTCTGTAAGACCTTGAAAGAGCTGAGGCTGTAGGTATGCCAAGCGATTTCCAGCAAGCACTAGTTCCCTTAAACCATGGAGGTCATGAAATCCTGTTTCAGGAAGCACTGTAAGGGCATTCCAGCCTAGATTCAGAAGCCACATATGTGAGAGTCCCGCAAACAGCCTCTCATCTATACGAGACAGCTGATTGTTGTGAATGTTGAGGGAGGCAAGGCCAGGTGTGTTTTGAAAGATGGTGGCAGGTAATGAACGGATATTATTTCTCTCCAGGTGCAGGTGAGAGAGTGCATGAAGATTTTTGAATACCTGGGAGTCGAGGTTTAACAGTTGCCCACTTTGTAGATTCAAAAATTCCAGATTGCTCAGGTTTTTAAACGAGTCTGCTGACAGGGTAGTGAACAGGTTTCCATCAAGCCATAATGTACGTGTAGAGGCAGGGATGTCAGGGGGAACCTGTGTTAGGTTCCTTGCACTGCAGTAGACAATGAGTTCTAATGTATAGTCATCATGGTGACAGGTGCAGGTCTTTGAGCAGGGTATGGGATCCTCCACTGGTCTTGTGTCCTCTGTGACAGCATCTTCCCATGCCAACGATGTTCCCAATGCCCATAACAACACCAGCACAATAGACTGCATGCCTTTTATAGAATAGAGCAATTGTAACATTTAATCTTATACTTACAAAATAAATACGAATTTTAACCAAATACAGTAAAAAATGTAGCCAGTAGTTTAAGTGCAAAATGACTAAGTTTGTAAATTACTTTAGTGGTCATACCTGTTGTCTCAGTAGTCTTTGGCAGTCCAGCAGGCTTTCACTAGAACTGTGACATGTGTGTGAAAAGAGTAGACTGTCTCTGCCCCTTTTGAAGCGCAGACACAGAATTAACCTCTTCATGTCCTTTTTAAAGCTAACTGCTGTATCTTTAAATAGTGCTTTCAATTGTTTTCACTGTCAAGATAGATATTGTAACCTAAATTATTTATTAAACTGAGTAGTTAAATGCTTATAACAACTAAATTTACATTAAATACATTAAATTTACTTTGCTTATTTTTAAGTAGGTCACTGATTATCTAATGAATATTATGTTTGTTGATCCGTACATTAAAAGTCTATTACCAGTTTGCAATTGATGAGGCTTAGGTTTCAAAGCTAGGAGAGAAATTGTAATCAATTAAATATATGACTCGGAATTTCATCAGAATATATGAGGTCTCAAAGGTACATATTTCAGTGACATTTACTGATAAACTAATTAAATATTAATATTAAGTAAATAAACTGCTCACAAAAATTAGGGAATACTTCAAAATGCAATATCCCATAATGAAATATCCCCTAACTATTGTGAGCAGTGTATTTCCCATTTAAGTTAACATGCTTCAACCTTACTAGTAAACAATGTGGTCAGACTTTGGCTGTTTTTTATCATCGATGTCCATAGACTTGGACATGTACCAAGAGACAGAGAATTTGGATAGGGAGGCTTTGAATTTAAAGCAGATGGATCTGATCTTTGGAATGGAGTCCAAATTCAAATATTCCAATCAATTTGTCGAACACCTTCTGATGCAAGTATTAAAGGCGTATACATATATTAAAATGCTTTACTTAATAGTCTGATTTACAATCAAACAATACAGCTTCACGTTTAATTTATAATCGTTAATATTTATCGATTTAAAACGCTAGCTCTGAAGTTGCAGTAACGGCAAGTATGCACCGGAGGGCAGTGTTGCCCCTAACCTGAGTTCAGGGATTTGTAGGGACTTCCCTTGCTCATTTTATATGGTACAATGTTTTTACACAGTTGATGTAGATTGTAAATAAAGAAATGTTTGCCTCTATTAATAGAAAATACCGGTACTCTGTATTTTAAGCATTTAGAATTTGTCTGATTTTCGAAGGTCGAAACACCTTTGTCTTATTTATTTTGTGCATTCTTTAATCTTCACCATTCTGATCAATGACTAAGAGACAAATTGGGATAATTTGTTGTGAAAATTAATACTATCCACCGCACGACCATACGTGATGGGTGTTAATTTCTTTACTTTTTTTTATTTTCACAGGTGAATTAAGTTAATTAAACCTCGTTTTCATGTTTGCCGTTTTACCCAATTTGACTTTACCCTGAAATTATCTGTTTTTTAAATATTTTAAATAAGATAATCTTAAATAAGACAAGGGCATTTTGACATTCATAAAATCATGAATACTGTCACCTGTTGACATCACCTTTAAATTCATTTTCACACAATTCACATTATTATTTAGTTTTATTTGACCTAATTGCTAACAGAGAACTGGGACTTAACCAGCAACACAGGAATCAAACGAGAGCCAATCCCACACAGGGATCCATCACAAGCACATGCTTCAACTTGAGTCTCTTGCAAACGACACATGCACCCTGATAAAACATTCTGTACATATTTTAAACCATATTACCAAAACACATACAGTTTATGTGTTCATGCATTAATGATACTGTGGGATTGACCAATAAGCAAACAGTACATAGGTGAAAGAAACAGGCAAGATATTTTACTTACAAAACGCAAAAAAGCACAAAGCTGCAAGACAGAGAGACAAAGAAAAAAAATAAAACACACCCTGCACCTGATAGACAGTTGTGATACTCTGCAGGTGATCACACACACAACACACACTTACAGAACTGGCAGCTACAGTATCAAACTCACACATAGGGTCATACTGACCCTGGCGAAATGCACAGAGCAAAATAAAAAAATGCGAAGTTTGGACCTGCCCCTGATGTTTACATGGCCCTACGGTCCACAACTATTTATTTTACGGGCTTGGAGGCTAATCTGTGCAGATAGTTTATTAAATTTCCAGAAATATGTCCTGTTTTAATTCACACCCTGCAAAGTATGAATATAAATAAAACATATTGTGTTTGTAGCATAGCCAGCAATGTCATTACATCACTCACTCAAATCAAGTTTTGCCAAGCTTGGATACATCCCAAATAACATACTACCTTTTACAATTTTTAACATATTAACAAAGTACCACTCTTTGTTACTTATTATATATCAATATCTGTCTTACTGTAAAATAAGGCTCGTAACATTTACTGAAAATGATTGTCTAATTAATAAGTTAAATTGATGATGCATGATATCACCACCAGACCAAATATAGGCTGTCCATGTCTGTAATGTCCACATTGCTCAGCCAAATTAATGTCATTGTTGCCAGTTCACAGACAATAGTATTAGTACCAAAACATTGTTTTAATTTGGGTACTCCCATTTGGGTATTCCAAAGCATCTGGCTCAGGTTTAACACTTAGTCACTGAACTTTTTGAAGTTTACACTGCGAAACCTTTGACAGACCAGTTGACCTTAAGTATGTCTTTGTCATGTCGGATTAAACCGAAGTATTTGGAGAAAATCGATGCTGACTTGAGGAGAACATGCAAACTTCACACAGGTGGAGTCAGGACCGAGAATCAAATTAGGGATTTGTGTAGCTGTGAGGCAGAACATTGCAAACTACTTGTGCCACCAAGCCACCACTAACACAAGACATGGTATTTAACTTAATTAAGAACATTACATAAATTTTAAAATACATATTATTACCATATGGGATTAAAATGTGTGTTTGTGTTTAAATGTACCTCTCTATAAAATTGTTGCAATGGTGTTTAATGATTTTGCTTCTGACATAAGCCACCAAGATATGTATGAAACTGTCTATATAGTATCTCATCTATCTATATATATTTTTTTATTGAATGCCGTCATTACTTCCTCTCATACCACTTCTTACTTTGTCCTATAATCAGTTCTTGCCATTTTCCGTATTGCACATGAAATGGAATTGCCTTATTTCCTCCCAACGTTCCTACATGTTGATGGGCAAGACAGTCAGGTGGTGGGTGCAGGAGTGTGACCACCCTATGCTTGTCATTTCTGATCCTTGTTTCTCTAAGCTATACATTTTCCATCATACTGCAGAAGCAATTTATTGTGACTTGAACCTGGGGCTTTGCAGTAGCATGCACCCCCTATTAGGAGGGCTGGCTACATGGCTATTGTCTCAAGGTCATCCCATAGAGGACCTTTTGTCAGCTGAATTTTGTTTTACACTTACAGTGCTCTCCCATCAAACTGATGGACATTCTGTTGGCAACTGCTAAAGCCACTGCTCAGACCTTACTTGCAATTTAGTTCATATATAGTCCATGAGAGCTACTAGAGACTGACCAAAAAAATCTGCATGAATGCGTGAAGACTTTCTTCCTTAATCAAGCAATAACTTCTCTGTGACTATTTTGCATTGTTACTGTGGCTACCTCTATGAAAGTGGTCTGAGTGCTGTTAACACTGCAGATATTCTGTCCCATTTCTAATAAAGCTGGCCCCCAGCATTGCTTCAATACAGCGACTGGTTGAGGAACACTGATATGTTTGTTATATTTCTCCTAAAAGTACTTTATGTTTTGACAATACAACTACAGTCGAATCCGGTTAATTGGACCACCGGTTAATGGGACCACCGGTTAATGGGACCAGCCGCTTATTCGGACCAAATCCTAAAATACCGAAACAAATCCTTTTATATACATGTAATGTTATTCGCTTATTTGGACCAAAATTCTGCTTAATCGGACCAAAGAACGT
>JAUZSU010149033.1:0-14775 GCA_034780255.1 Parotocinclus maculicauda
GCACTGGGTAAAATAAGGCTTCTGAAATATCTTGGTTTCATACTATCTGCAATAAAAAGTATTGCATATGTAAAAAAAATATGTAAGATTTTTTATATGCATTTTTCATACTACCCCAGCTTTTTCTCATTTGGGATCATAGTTTTTTTAATGTAGATAAAAGGCTACATTTTGAATATACATATATAATCTGATTGCATTCTGTTTTTATTTTAAATGCTAGACTGGAAACAATCACTCGCTTGGGTTGTCCTTTCTTCCGTCAAAATGTCTGCTCGTTTAACTAACGCTTGTGGTATAATGATTGCTTGCTCAGGCTTTATTTTACAAGTCTGATTGACCCAAAGCCTTGTTCTCAATTGTACAACACTGTCCAGACAAGTGATCACGTTCTTGTGAGACTAATATGGCTGAATCCAATGACCTTTTCACTCTAGACCTCTTATTTCTACATATATCACACTCTTTTTTTCCAATAGTCTTGTCTTCTATTCTTAGCCTCCACCTACCCCTTTCTATGCCTTCTCAGAAATGGGGAAAAAAACCTTTCTGTTTCAAAAGACCACAACCAGCCAGATATCTGCGAAGAGTAGCATAACAGTAGCCAGGTTTTTTTCATTTACACAAGAGAGTTATATTTATTTATCACAAAAAAACAATCATGGAATCATGATATCACAGTAGAGTGCATAGTGGACACAAACAAACATGAGCATGAACATTTTCATGAAATGAACATTTTATGGAAAAATACAGATACTTTCTGACTTTGACTGTGTCCAAACCACACAATACAATGCTAAATGCTATATAAAAATAATATAAAATAATAATAATAATTTGACATTTAGAATGTAGATGTCATTTCCATGTGATAAGGTCAGTGAAAGTTCAGCAGTTCTTCTGCTTTGCATACTCTCCAGGTGCCTACATTACTATTTGCCATACGAATCAGTGAAACGTCTGGTCTAAAAAATATCAGATTTAAACATAGGAGTTTTTGCCGAAAGCTTCTGCAGTGCATTTCCTGGTATACAGTAAGCTACATGAATCTACTGCTCTTAGTTCCCATAACTCTACCAACCTCGTAAACATGATAATGACATGATAATAACATGACTGGATTCACTATGGATTTAATGGGAACACAGCATGTGCATTATGACGGAACATAGGTTTAAACATATTAAATAAAATCTATATTTAATATAGAGAATCATAGAGAGATGCATAGAGAATACAATTAATAGTTAAATGGAGGATGAGCATGGAATCTGAGTTGCTCATTATTTTTAGCCACACTTCTAATGCATTGCAGTCTGTCTGCCAAGCCTTGCCAAATAGACAGGAGGTGGGGGAGGGGGTTATAGTGCACATGATTCTTTTGTTTTCAAACTGGGTTTCCACCTCCATTACCAATCCAGACAGTCAGTCCACCCCTCTCTCTGTCGCGTTCTCTTGTCCTCTTGTCCTCTTGCTCATTTCCTCCCTCTCCCTTGTTTTTCTTCTGTGTTGTACTTGAAATCCATACCTGGATGAGTGCCACTTATTTCTGCAAACTGGGTTAGGTAGGTGCATTCCAAACAGCTCTCCATCCTGATATGGCACATGCTGTAAAGAAACGTGTGTGGTAAAATGGAAAATGGATGTGACTTATGTCTGCACTCAATGTTATCTGATTTCTTGTTATAATGTATAAAGTATTTCTATTCTGCCTCTATAGTGAATGATCATTTAAAATTTATTGAGTATATGAGTAATGTAGTATAGTAGAGGTAGATGTCATTCTAAACTGCTTTTAACCTCCACATATACTCTACACTTCCCTCTTAAGTTTTATCCCCACAGGTTAATTTTAGATTTAAATTGTTGTTCCATATGTATTTTTGCATTCAAAAAACAACTTGAGACAACAGAGGTAATTGTGTTTGAGAAATGTAATAAAAAGTAGTGTTTATTTGTAAAAACTAAGAATAAGACCATGGTTACTAAACTGGACGCAATTGCAGTTTGGGGGCACAGCAAGGCAGAGGAAATTTTGAAAAAAAAAAACATGTTGAAAACAGTAAACACTGCTACACAGTATTACTTCAAGATGCATATTCGTCACTTTTTCACTGTAAAGGTCATTTATTTTTTCAGGATTCAACAATGATTGCCTGAATGCCCAGGGTAAGTAAAATGTTATGTGTGGCCAGCAGCACAAAACAACTCGCCGATTGGGCAAGCAGTTTGGAAACCACTGTGGTAAAGGAACACAGAGCATGGAGTAATCCAGTATATGAGCAGCGAATGAAAAGTTCCTGAAACGTCTAAACCTTTCAGTGCACTACCTAATGCAGTAACCTTCAAAACAGAATAGCTATATCCAATATATTTTCAAAAAAGATGCAAAACGTGTCTAATGACCTAATTAGGATTGGACTGTAGTGACCATCAAAATGAATTAACTGCTTGTGTTTTGGAAAGGACGTTACTCACAAAATAAGGATCATTTCATTAAATTGCTTATTTTCATTTTATTTTATATATGGATATGCCTGGTCCCCATATATAAGTTCTGGAACACATGCAGTACAAATATGAAGGGTACCAGATCTTGGTCTGGCACAAATTAAGCACTGCACAAAAGCACGGCAGCATGTGTGAGTTAAGAGAAGGTATAGAAGGTGAGGTATAGAAAAAGCCCAATCAAATACACACTTTGAAACGATCAGATGTTGCAATGGCATGACTGAGAGTAGGAAATTTCCCTCAAGAAATAATGCAAATAAGGCCAGACCAGCCACAAGTAGAACTTTTAGAATATGTTGCTTCAGAGCACCAAGCTGCCTTAAGGACACGTTGCCCTAAGGTTACCCACGTCATACGAACACTTTCTGAGTAAAAGTGGTAAGTGAGAGAGTAATTCTTAGAGTAAACACCTGCATTAAGTGCAGGGCAAGCAGAGGTGCACCTGTTGTCATGACTACAGCATGCCAGCGAGAGCACAGCATGCCAGGCTGTTCTCGTTATCTGGCTGATTTCAAACTTGAAGATTAGCTCTCCACACAGCTGTGATTTCAAGGAAAATAAAACCGAGTTTAATCCTGGACCCCCAACCTCCTCTGCAAATGGATGGAGGTAGCAGTCACTGAACTCAACTCATTAACAATGAATGAACAATAAACATGTAACAATGAATACACATCTATTAATTCCAGCTGTGCTTCCAAAAACAGACTCTGGGTCAGGTTTCCATTTCGGACCTCTGCTGCCTGCTTTACAACAAGTAAAAGTTCACTTTCTTTACTCTTCTAACTTTGCTTATTGACTCTTGAGGAACAGGGGGTACCACTATTGCAATCTGAACAGAGAGTACCAGCTTTTAGATGTGTTCTGTTCCATTTTGTTCCTCTGATGGGAACACTGTCTTTCCAGAGAGTTTGAGTTTTCCTTAGAGGCAAGACCATGAAACACGTAACTGCATCAACTAATAATATTTGTTTTGCCAGATTCCTTGGCATACAGTAAAACATCGGTCTCTGCTGTTCACGTATGCATCTGAGATGAGATATTCTCTAACTGCAATACATTTCTGGCTGGAACGAACTGTGCTAAGAGCTTAACCCCTCTCCAAATCAAATGACTAAAGGTGTTACTCTGTCTAACAGCTTAATGAGCGTATATAACGAGAGACATAGTGTTCCTCTAACAAGAACACCGAGATCATTGGAGGCATAAATTAAGTGCAATTTCAGATTCCATAAAGTATTGCATTAAACACAGAGTCACTTTAGAACCTTTTAAAAAGTTTGACTTTTGGTCACATGGATGAAGTTCATAATTTTCCACTGTCAGCTAGTCTAAACTGGCACACATCCTAAATACTTGGTTAATGTGTGTTGACATAAAAATATGATACCCAATCTGGGGAAATAAGGGAACCAGAGAGCTCAATTATTTGTATGTTGAATAATAAAGGAGAAATTTGTGTCCAAAATCTGAGATTTAGTGATCTCACTGACTCTTGTCCATTGCCAGACTAAAAATAATAACACCATCTTCTTAGATATTTCACACAACCCTATCTCCATCTATACCAGTTGCGTTTCTAGACTACTTGTAGTACTGTGGCACACAGTAAAGGGGCACAGCTCATTTCTGCTTGCCAATCAGTCATACTTTGACATACATTTACTTTGTGTAAAAATAAGCATGTAAACATTAAATAGATTAAGTGATGTAACACTAAAAGATGTTAAATGTTAAATTAACATAAACGGATGTTTACTAACAAATTAAATTAAGTTGACTAGGCAAAACATTAAATATCTCATGACTCATAAAAGCCATTTTTCCCATAGTGTCCCAACTAATTTTGTATACACATCCTGTTTTCTGTGTTAATACAGAGACTGTTAAATAATTATATATGAGCATTATTTCAATTGCTATAACAAATCTAATGGTGTCCTAAGACTTTTGCATAGTACTGTATATGAAATAATATAGTTGAACTTTCCATTGTGTGAGATATATTATTAGAACATGACCCAGTTAAAGAAGAGAGACAGAATATTTGAAGTACACAGCTGGGCAATGGTGGATAAAGGGCATGATTAGAGGATAGCTTAGAACAGTCAAGTGTTATTCAATGGTTGTTCTCAAGTGCCTGTCAAAGATTACCTGAACGTTTTGTGGTGTGTCTACATTTTGGGTAGTATTGTCTGTATGTTGTGAAAAGCAGACTTAAATAGATCCCTGTTCTTTAAATACAGGGTGCCCATTCATGCATTGTCAAAATATAAACAATGTTACAACAGTGGTCTAAGGATACATCAAACAGTGATGTATATTTAGGGTTGGGTATTCGAACCAGTTGCAAAATTACAAGAATCAGGTACCCAAAACACATAATTTTAATTCCACAGGACATAAGCCTTTTATGATTTAAAGACATACAATCAATTAGTGCAAAAATATGTCTGTATTAAGGAAGTAAAACCAGTGGGTCATGTGATCATATACATCATAATGTTTTGATATGCCTCACTATAGTTTTAGCGGAAAGTGGATGCTCTAATGTGCTCAAAACTTTAGCTCCATTCTTAAGGAAAATGCAGAATGCAGTATGTGTGGAAATGTGATCTGTTATAAAGGATGTTTCAGCTCTAAATTAAAAAACATCTGAGGCATCACCATGAAACTGAGCAAAACTTCACTCAGTTACTACTGGTGATAAGTAACCTCTATTGCTGAAATGAAGAGCTTGTGATCCAAAAGGAAAGTAATCATTTTTACGTTAAGCTTTAAGCTTTTCTTCCCATTTTATATTTTACTAATCCATCTTACCCATCTTACTTTCCCTATGGAAAGTCATTTAAACCGTAGAGATTACTTATCACCATTAATAACTGAGAGAAGCTTGGATTCCCTAGGTCTCTGCTTTCTTTTACACATTTAGTAAACATTTGGCACATTTTTTTTATTAAACATTGGGATTGTTTGATAGAACTGGAATCCATAAGAACAATTAAAATCGGAATGGATTAATTATTAAATTAAAGCAAATGATACCCAACTCTCTGTATATTGAGATGGTAATTAATTAACTAATTAATTAATTATGGAAATACTTGGTGAGAAGACATTAATTAAACAGTATGATGACCAATAAAGGATGCTCCTATTAATACTTCTAAATCACTGTAATATGCATGTGTGGACTGATTTAATTTACAATCCTTCTTTAGCGAAGGACCTAAGTTACTTAGGATAATGATGTTTGCTAAAGGACGTAAACATAATGTAATGCATTGTTTGTTGTTTTGCAATTCCAGGAAAGACATTGCATCTATTGGAAATATAGATTTTTCTCAAATGCATATTTTTGTAACACAGTAGTTAGGCACCGCATTTAATTTAATTTGAGTACCACATTAATTACTTCACAGTAGCCTTAAAATTGTATTTAGATTGATCGATTGGTGTCGTTTAATAGTGTGTGGTCAGACCCTTTTAACTTTTCAGAGAAGGGGTGTCAAACCGGTTATAAAAGATAAAATAAACATTTATTTCCTGAATAAAGTGACATGGCAATGAAAATTTAATCCAATTCAACCAATATGAAACACTACTCTGTGATTGCTTGGTTACTATAGGATGCATATCTGATGAGAATCTTACTAACCAATCAAAACTGCTCTTTAGAATGGCTTCTGTCTTTGTGTTTACATGACCCTTCTGATGATAATTTGAAGGGTTTGATAATGTGAGTCTATTAACAAACGAACAAGGAATCTGACCAAGCAGATTTATGATTTTCCCTACAAGGGCTTGGCCACAGCGATCTAGAGCCTTCGTGGCACATTGAAGAAGGTGCTATGTATTTGTCGTTCATAAAAAGTCACTGTTTATGCACATGCTTATTGAGGCAAGCAACTTTAAATGGCAACCTGCAAGGATACTTGTAAGAAGGTCGCAGGCTCAATCCCTGGGTCCTCTCTGTGTGGAGTCTGCATGTTCTCCGTGTCTGCGTGAGTATAAGTCCAAAGACATGCACTTTAGATTAATTGATTACTCTAAATTGGCATTGACTTGTGTGTGTGTGTGTGTGTGTGTGTATGTATGTATATATATTTATGACTACTCTTGAGATGAACTTGTGTAAGTATATAACCTTGTGTATATCACTGAGATGGCCTCTGATGCCGATAGTGTCGTTAAAGAAGCCAAACAAACAAGCAAGGAAACTAATAATAATTCACCCACGTCTACCTACAAAGACATAGATCAGAAGTGAAGGATGGACATTATCTTCAAATGAGTCTAATGGACTGGAGAGTTCAGTGTTTGTTTTAATGTTGTAGCTGCCCTGGCATGTTGTATACATAAGAAATTAGTGATTATAACTTTGCTGAACTTTTGTACTTGTATGATTAATTGATTCACTATTTGCACTGCACGCTAGTAGTTCTGAAAATGGCATCCTGCTTCTACCTTTCACTCTATTGATTAGTAAGCTGAATGTTTCATTTATTTAGCTAATTTAAATTAAGTATTATTTAGAATAGGTAGGTCAAGTGCCAGACACCCTTTTCCTACTTTGTCCCACATCTGATGAAGAATTATATGATACAATCTTAGCCGTTAAGGGTTAAGAGATTTGCTCAAGAGCTTAGCGATGACAGCATGGCGGTGGGAATTAAACCATCAACCTTTTAGTCAATGGTCCAGGACTCGTACACTTTATTCTGTGGTCTGTGGTCATTTACATTTATAACAGTTAGGAGACACAAATATCCAGAGCAATATATAATGAAGCTGAGGAATTAGCCTTAGGAACCCAGATATTTAAAAGTGTAAACCTTTTGCTAAGCAGTCCAGAGCCCTAACTGAGTGTGATGCACTTCGGAGACACACCAATACAAATGCAATTTACATCAGTGTTAGTTGAGTGCAACTGATACATTTAGTAAATTAAGATAAATGTATAGAAAATGTGTATTAAATGTAAAATAATTCGAGTTCTTACTACCTTATTCTGAGAATCTTTGTCTCTGTATGTATATTGTATGCAAGTATGGGCGTGGGAGATTGAAGGTGACCTCTGAAAAACTTTCTCTGGAGATCCCCTCCGATTGTCTTTGCTGGACACTTCCCATTTTGCCTGTCTCAGAAGAGAAAAATCAATTATTTTTTAATAAGGGATCCAATTAGGTCTGAGCACATTGTACTAAATATAATCCATATTGTCATGATATATTCAGGAGAAGGCCAGAGTTTGCCCCTTATCAGATCAGTGCTCACTGAGAGGGAGCTTCCCAATACAGGTTTTTAATACAGAAATAAAGGTACATGAATTTCATTTTTCTTTGCGATCAGGAACATAAAATGCCAGAGATGTGGTGATTACTAAGTAGCTCTTTCTCTCTCTCTCTCTCGCTCTCACTCTCTCTCTCTCTCTCTCACACACACACACACACATACACACACACACACACACACACATACATGCATACATACATACACACACAGTACATTCCTCAGTAGGAACAGCATGGTTACTGCACTGACAGGCTTAAGACAGTTATGGCCTTTTGCTCGCTGAAATCGATACAGAGCTCGAGGATCATCAGTGACCCATGTAAGTCAGAGCTCATGTTCTGTTCCACAGAGCTGACCTTGGTGCTGCTGGGACAACTGACACAGGTGGAGATATCTGGCCTCCTGCTTGTATAACACAGACAGTCAATAAATAAGACATGTACCTCACTAGTCTGCCAGCTAATCATAGCCATTGTTTACTGTCACAGTTCACAGTCTGTTTCTGGGTATTGCCTAGAAAGACCAAGGACTTTGATGCATCAGATACAACCAACTCAAGAATCAACACATGAATGACTTGTATGAATTTGGGTGTATACTGTACTCTTGTAAGCCAATATCTTGTCCCATCAATGGAGAAAGCGATGAAGTCCAGCATTAATGGATAAAAAGCCTACACATTTACTTTCTGATGGGGCACGTTGTTCTACATAGTATTGTTGAACAAGGGGAGTCACACCACTTGCCACTGAAATAATACTTCAAACAATATTGTTACATGTTTGGGGGTATATATGGATTCATTCATGTTCTTATCTATTTAAGTGGGAAAGCCAGTGCCTAGCTAGCACAGCCCTAGACACCAATCCGTCGTAAGTCACACCATAAGGGAACTTTAGGAGCTCCAGTTAACCCAAAACACATGTCTTTGGAAGGAAACCGTAGTACCCTGAGTAATACATGGGGATGACATGCAGAACCCACACAGAAACAACCCAGGCTGTTCAACCTGGAATCAAATCCAGGACCTTCTTGATGTGAGGTGATAGTGCTACCCACCAAGCCACTGAGCTTCCCTGTTTGGAATCATATGTTTTATACAATTCCTGAGAAGAGCAGTTCCTGAGAACATGGGTTCAAGCCCAGCCTGGAATTGCAAGTGACTGTTATGGGTGATGCTGTTAAGGGGCCTTTCGCCTGTGTCTATTGAATTCCGAGATAGTCTCCTGATCACCCCTTTCCAGTGCCATAATGGCCAGAATAAGCAGGGTTAAAACACTGCCTAGCACCACAACTCTCTCTAGGAAAAGTGGAAGAGTGCTTGGGTGGAGCAGCAATGCAAAAGCCCCGCCCCGCCCCGCAGTTACCCAGATTTGCATCTCAGAGATGCTTTCCAGCTGAGTCAGCCATCACACACGACAGTGGAATGTCTCACAACTTTGCAACAGCCACCCCTTCTGAGCTCTAAGTGTTAAACTGGTGCCGCAACCAGTGCACACAATTTTCTCGGACAATTCTGAGATTCTCTCCAGGCCATTCCATGACCCAACCAGTATTAAGAGGGGGATAAAACAAGGCAATAAAATCATGCAACGTTTTATTGTCCCATTTTAGGCTGCCCAATGCGTTTTTCTGCTGCGTTATTTGAGTGACTTTTTGTCAGCTGAAACATTCTGGCCTTTCTCCTCTGATTTCTGGCAAGGCCACCCAGAGAACTGCTGCTAACTGCTGCTAATTTTGTGAATATATACATTGATTTTATATAAAATGTCCTTGGGACATTCTTAAAACCAAAAACTTGAACTGTAATATTAGATATATTTATATTTTTCGGCCCACTTCCCAACCTGGTCATACAAGTCTAGGGTCCTGAAAGGCTTGCGCTTTGTTGTGTGTTTGTCTGCCATGATTCACACCAGAGCCAGGTGAAACATCACTCTGAAAAGTCCTCCCATTTCTTGGAACCTGGTAATAATATCGTTCGAGACTGAAAAGTCTGAGTCATCAATGGATCACATTAAACCCACAAGCCTCACTCCCAACGTCTGTATTATCTGCCTAATGTTAAAAATGTCTAGGAAACCTTTAAAGGATGTTGGGTGTTTTAAAAAATATATATTGTTACAAGCAGTAACTTATATACCCATTTTACTTTTCCCTGCCACATGACTTGAACTACTTTTTCAGTGTATGCAAACATCTTTGGTTCATTGGATTACCACATGCAACATTAGCATGTGCCCTGGCAGAGCTATTGTCCATTTAGCTACTGTTTTGGTGCTATGGACACAATGTTCTTGCCGTTTTGTTGTATGTAAATATTGGCGTGTGTATATTATAAAACATTCACCTACGTAGGTTTGAAAAGATGTAGGACAGCAAGGTCTCGTGGTGTAAACAACTGCTTGTGGAAAGGCTTGATGAGAAAGCTGAGCACACTACATTATCATTAGCATATTTAAGCAGCTATTTGTTAAAAAAATAGCACAATGGATATGAAATTAATCTCTGTGTGTGTGTGTGTGTGTGTGGGTGTGTGTGTGTGTGTGTGTGTGTGTGTGTTTGTTTTGCTGGGTGGGTCATGTTTATGACCTTTTTACCTTGAGGGAAATTTTTTGCTGGTTCCAAACCTTCAATTTAGGGTCTGGATTTAAGATTAGGAGTAGGTGCAGGTTTCGGTATAACATTAATTAACCGTAGTCTTACATTATTTAATGGCATATCGCAGAAGCAAGGTTACATATACAGTGGTATCTCTGTACTAATCGTTAATTTGTGCTGTTTTGTACAGAACATTTTTTCCAACAAGGAATAATGTAAACTGAATTCACCTATCCCAGATGTCCAAAAAATTCCCATTGTATAAGTCATTATATGAATTAATGGACTTGTACAAAGTAAATCCTAAACACAAATACATTATGAGCTGTACTGGTCTTCACTGCTTTCTTCTTTGCTGAGCTGTTATCACTAAACTTCTTAGGGCCCATGTTGACTTGTCTGCACTAAGAACCTATGTTTAAAAAATAAAACCCAGAAGATTACAGGTGATTTTAGCAGAGATCTGACATATGAGACTGATATGTGCTCCTGTGTTTTGACGGGAAAGGAATACACACCTTGGAAGTGCGCAGAATGCTGAATAAGCGACAAGTGCTGAAGACAACTTTTTTCATCAGAATGCATCGAGAAGTGAACTAAACTGTGCCGAGCTATGAACATACTAGATACTTATTCACATTGGCCAATGTAGAGCAACCAGTTATCACGTACATGGGAGGTCCACCAGGTTATGGGATGAAACCCAATGTAAACCAACACAGGCAAAGTCCATACCACAGATCAATTCAGGAATCTCCAGAGCTGTGAGCCAATCATGCTAACCACTTGCTACTTCAATTAGCTATAATAATATTGTGTCTCCACAAAAAGTCTCCACGGTGATAAAAAGACAGAAATTTCTGTGTGTGTGTGTGTCCAATTATGGGTCATTTCATCTACTAAGCACTTTTCCCTATACCTATAATGAATTCTGGAATAGTTCCCTGTCCACCCTCCATCTCCGAAGTGACAGTGAATGTGGGGTATAACAGCTGTTCTGTAACTTCTTTACGCGTGCCAACGCTGGGTTTAAAGGAAAAACTTCCACAGTACACCGTATAAGAAGTAAATAGAAACGTTTATTTGTAAATGAACTGTAAACTGAAAACCTTCTTATGAGCAAAACTAAAGCTAAATAATTCCTAAAAACACAAAACGTAACACGGTAAGAAAACTGTTGCGCTCCCAGCCTTTAGGTCCCCACTAGACTACTAAAGCTGGATTACCCAAAACCTAAACAGCACCAATTAAAGGAACAGAATCACCACAAATACAGGCATGAACACAAACCTATAATCTTATGTAGGGCTACAGTACTTGGGCTCCAACAGTGAATAATCAGAGTGAAACGAGATCTAGCACCATGACCCTCACCAAAAAAAGCAGAAAGATGCTTGGGTGGTAGAATGGCAATTTGCTAGACCATTGGTTCCAAACCATTGGACAAAACGTTTTCTGAAGAGCACCTTTTTTGAAGATAGAATACTTTTAAGTTCCCACACTCCAACACACACATACACATAGTTTGCTTCAACTGGTATTTGTTTTAAATATTGTAATTCAAACTAATCTGCAACTTCTTTTTGAACAAAAATACAGTGACCTGTCAGCTAATAATCAGGAATTATTACAAGGAACATGCATTATGTATCTAAAATACATAAGAGATGCTTTCTAGCTGGGTTACTCATCACACATGTTACTGGGTAATGACTGTTATTGAGGTTAAGGTTATTGTAAAGGTTACAGTTAGGTGCAGGTGAGGCATTAATTATATATACTATAGTTAATATATAGATATTGAAATAGAAAAACAAACTGTGTGTGTGCGTGCGTGCGTGTTTAGGTACCCTGAACTGTCCACTCCAGCCAACTCTCTCAACGGGTAATAAATAGTGAATTATTTAAGGCTGTCATTTACACAGACACACTGAGTCATTGATGTGTGCCTCCGTTTATTAACCTGTGGTGGCGCTGTGGTTAATATACTGGATCACTGACACAAATGTTTGAGCTCTTGTGCAATGCCTTTAACTCCTCATTTCTTGAACTGTATCTTGACCAGACTGTATGTTTTGTGAAGCCGCTCTAGATTAAGGTGTTTGTTAATTACTGTACAAGTAAATGTTTAAGCACCAGCACTTTACAGCAAGACCCGTGACAAACAAATGCTTCGATTGTATGACTGCATCAATCGTAAGTCAGACTGGATAAGGGTGTCAGGTAAATTCTCATGTTTTTAACAGTGGCGAACATGACTACTGCATACCAATGCGGTGAAGTGTAGAGATCAGAGACCACTGGAGCTTCACTTGTGCGGGAAATGTTTGGAGAAAGGGTAGACAGGCATCCACAGCAGAAAGAGTGAGGGAATGACAGTAGAAATGATGCTCTTCTGTTCATTCAGCTGTTCAAGTGAGTAAATTATTTATAACATGCCCAATTTTATTAATTAATAATAGACAAAGAACCTTTTCAAAATTAGTATAATACTCAAATGAGAGTTGACAAGGGGTGTGTGATATAGATTAAAATATCTTTATATTTCTTGGGTACTACTGATCACAATGATTAGAAAATGCACTTTGCAACCTTCTAAATGTGTTTGTAAAAGTCTTACATTGTAGTTCCTTGCTCTTGTTAATAGATTATTAATTATTGCTCACCAATGACAACAGTGGAGATAAAACTGAATGAAATATATATGTTATCCAATTCAAAACTGTAGCACACAAACTGTAGAAGATTTTGCCACAACAAAAGATGTATGATCAGGGCATCTGATCTCAGGGCATTGTCAGTGCATGTGGTTGACAAAGTTTGTCATAATCCTTATATTTGCATTAGCTATAGAGCTGTTTTTAATGACACCCAATTTCTGACATAGTTTGTCATTTTGAGCAACATCTGTCCTTTCCAAGACAAACCATTGCAATGTGAATGAGTAATTACATCTTACCATATAGACTGCAAGGCTGGTGGTGTCTGGATTTTGTCTCCAGTTTGTTTACTTATCTTTGACTTCAGTAATGTGGTTTAGGTAAAAAACTTCTCATTTGTGCAAGCTATGTCTACACTCAGTCTATCCTAAGTTGCTTCATGACACAATAAATATGTGAACTCTTAATGTGTGAGTGATATACTCAGTAATTTCAACTAACACATTCAAACCTCAAAGTAGATAGTATCATAGATGACACACATTGCACACCCTTACTTGTGACAGTGACAAGGAAAAACAGTGTTACATTAGAAAATTCATGGTTAAATGTGTAACCCATTCTCCTCTGGGTGAGAGTAGACGTAGTCTAAGTCCTTGTCTAGTGAGATTTAAAAATAGGCAGTATTGAATAAATGTTCCCATTCCACCTGCCAATCCATAGACTGAGGGGCCTTTCATTCCCTCATCTCTGTTCTTCTCGTAACCTAAATGCTGCCAGAGAAATGATCAAATTCTCATTATACACTAATGTAGAAAATAAAAGGATAACATCAATGTATTGAGTTAAACGTAAACCTTTGCTGACAAAACAATGATCATTCAGATATGATAGTCAATTACGGTCACTTCTCAGGGGACTTTTTAAATTAATGGGCACTGATGGATCATCTGTTTTTCACACACCATTATAGTGTCATTAACGCAAGAAAATGATTTCCTTTATGCCTTCCTGTGATGGCCAAGCAGATACTATGGTATGGAATAGAATGGTGTGGATGGGATGGTACAGAGAAAATACGAAAATGGAGAAACTAGGAGATAGCAGCTCCCTGAGTGAGAATCTGTAGTGGCTTATCTGGCGGAAACATTGGATTAGGTCATGACATGGTTGAGGGACATATTGCATTTACAATATATTGATTCTGTCTCTATCTAAAAGAAAAGATGCAGTGACCCTTAAACCTGCTTTCACAGTTTACTGTGTTATCCATAAATATGTGTATGCTACATTTACGAAAGAAAATAGAGACATTTCCCCAATGAGTTGCAAAGGTACATGGGTAGGTTTGAATGACAGATACATATTGCAACCCCAATTCCAATGAAGTCAGGACGTTGTGTAAAGCATAAATACAAACAGAATACGATAAGTTGCAAATCCTTTTCAACCCATATTTTAATTGAATAAACTACAAAGATTTTTATGTTCAAATGAATAAACTTTATTGTATTTTGCAAATATTCACTCAGTTGGAATGTGATTCCTGTAACCCATTCAAAAAGAGTGAAAAGCTGAGGAATGCTCAAAAAACACCTGTTTGGTACATTAGATAGATTAATAGATTCAAGTTTATTGTCACATATACATTGTAGCAGGTACAATATACAGTGAAATTTAACCGTCAACCCGTCCGAACATACAA
>JAUZSU010149044.1:0-14775 GCA_034780255.1 Parotocinclus maculicauda
TCTGCCACAGTTGGGCCCTTAAGCAAGGCCCTTAACCTACCATTGCTTGGATTGTAAGACTATGAATTGTAAGTCGCTCTGGATAAGGGCGTCTGCTAAATGACATAAAAGTAAATGTAAATCTTTACTGGGATGAGGTAACGTCAGCTAAGAAGAATAGAAACCACTGCTGTAAGTCACTCTGGATAAGGGTGCCTGCTAAATGCTGTAAATGTACAGTTTCACTTATGTTTCCAACTCACAAATAGGTCATATTGGACGTTCCGACCAATTATAAACCATTTTGGTTTATGTGTTTAACTGTGTTGTCTTTATCTTAACTTGTAACATTTGGGACTCATTTGGGAATGAAAAACGGTGTCACATTTTCACACCACTGTATTTACTAATGTAAACTGAATTCATATTGACTTTAGTTAATATTTTCCTTGAATTTAAAAACCCTCTATATTACAAACTTGTGACCAAGTACTTTTGGGATACACCACATTGACTCACTAAATAATAAGCTGTATGTTGCTCTTAAATCAGTGGAGATTACACAGTGCCATCTCATGCTACGATACGTTGGGGTTTTCTCACTCTGATCTGATTGGTGTTAAGTGGGGGGGTCTGAGAGAATGTGTGTGTGAGAGAGAGAGGGAGAGAAAGGACCACTTTTTGGAGGGCGAGTTGCTCTCTTTTTGCCTCACACTTCTGGAATACTGATTCATTCATCAAAGACTGAACTCTCTCTCATACAGAGAGATTGCTTTTGGAAACAGTATAGACATCTCTGTCTCTTTCTTATTCCTTCTCCTCTCTTCTCTTTTTCAGTCCTTTTCTCTTACACACCAATGTGATTTGTAATCTGTAAATACTTGAGCGACCGAATCCTGTCTTAATTGACTAAAAAAGCATGAGCCGAAGCCGCTCCATTTCCTTCTCCGTCACCTTTCTATAAATAACCCGTCCTTTGTTATATATACTGCTCACAAAATCAGGGGATACTTCAAAATCTCTCATAATGAAATGTGTAATTTTTGTACGCAGTGTGGATCAGTTATGGTTTTCGTCTTCCAGAATGTTTTTTTTTTGGTTTGTGGGGAAACAAAAGCCATCCTCTGGTTAGAGAGGAAGAGACTGTACCCCGGCTTAGCATAAAATGAATGCTGATAAATTTAGCAACGTTACGCAACCCTTCCTCAGTCAGAATCACACTGATGAGGCAGAAAAAGATATTTATTTCAATGCGCACAGATTCCATGCTAATGAATTGTGCTCGAGCCTCGAATGTGTCACACATGGCTGGCTAAGTGACAAGCCGAGAGGAGCTTGGATCGGGCTTAGTCCTGATCCTCATACTGCCTCCCTGAAGAAAACAGGAGTGCCTGCTGAGAAACAGAGCCACTGAAGGAATCAAATGAATAAATACAAAACACAACAACGAAGCTCTGTGTTTGTTCGGTGGTGTGTTTGTTTTTGGGCCACGTTGATTTGTCAAGTACTACTCAACGCCCCCAAGAAGCACACAGCGAGAGTCTGTTATATCAGGGGATACAAGAGTGATGCCAAACCTCTGCAGTTCTGTGACCGAATGAACATGGTGTATATTCATGGGGAGCTACTGGCTCCGTCAGACTATGTGACCAAATGTGCTGCCATGTTAAGAGGTTTAACCATGTAATAAAAATTCACAGCTGGTGATATCTGCCTCTGGGGAGGAATATAACTTCTCCCTAATAGGTGTATCATCTCCATCTTGGCATTCTTACCTTATTCTTACCCCATGTGTCTTTAATATCGTTAAATATTAAATATCCAGAGCTATCTAGAGCACCAGAAAACAGTTGTAAACCATCTACTTCCAAATTAAAAAGAATTAGGAAGGTATGGGCCAAAATGATTTGTATTTCAGTGCAGCCAGTTTAAAGATATTTTATGTTTTGTCTGGTCAACTGCAATTCATTTGTTATTAAAGATCTGTTCCTACATGTCAGGCTTGATACACGTTCCAAAAAAGTAGAAATGGCTGAATTTTGAGAAACGGAGGTAAGCAGAGGTTCGTTGCATATTTCAGTATTAACCTTTAGCTTGTTTTGCATTGTCCTGTTGTCAAAAATGCATGGATGTCCCTGGAAGAGACGTTGTCTTGAAAGGAGCTTATGGTGCTCTAAAATCTCAGTGTACTTTTCCGCATTACTTCTGCACAGAAGTATAAATGACCTATCAAGGGCATGGACACTACCCCATACCATGATGGACCCTGGCTTTTGGACTTGCTGATAACAGTCTGAATGGTGCTTTTCGCACACAGCGTCCAATTCTACCTACACAGACCTGGAATACTGATACACCTAAACACAATACTTATTTCCACTGTGTGCTTTTTCATTTCAGATGCCTCAGAGACAAGAGAAGTCAACGCCGCTTCTGGGCCTTGCTTCTATTTTGCACAGTAATGTTTTAAGTGGCATTTGTAAACGTAACTCCATACTGTAGTGTTTGACAAAGGTTGACAAAGTAATCCCTTTACCACATGGTTCTATCAGCTATTGATGAATGATGGTTCTTGATGCACTGTTGTCTGAGGAATCATAGTATTTAGCAGACACCCTTATCCAGAGAAAATTACAAAAGTGCTTAGGACATCAGTAACATAATCTGTTCCTAATAATCAGGAATCTAAAAAAGAATTCAGAGATCATGACTCTTCAGTTTAGGCTTCCACCCTTACGCTTTACAGACAGAAATTCCTCCTGATTCCTCGAATTGGTTAATGATATTATGCACTGTAGAGGGTGAAGTGTGGAAATTCCTTCCATTTTTTGTTTGAGGAACTTGTTTTTAAAGATTTTATTTTTTTTTCTCATAATTTGTTCACACACTGGAGATATTTTGCCCATCTTTGCTCCTTTAAAATTATCCTACTTGATTATAATCGCCTGTCTAAATTACTAGTTCATAATTGCTCGTATTACAACTTTTTTTCAGTGTTGCTGGCCTAAGAATGGAATGCAAGAATGGACATTTAGTTGACCAGATAAACATACTGTATCTAGGGTATATAACAATATCTAGGGTATGTTCTATCTGCAATTACATAAAAGTCAATGTATGAACGCTTTGTTTAAATTTGCATTTTTCATTTCGCCCTAATTCTTTTCTAATTTGTGGTTGTAATATATCATCCATTCACACTTTCTCTAACAGTACTGTGACCTACATGGCCAAAAACTGTTGGTCCCCTTTTTGGATTTCTAATTCAGCTACACTGATTATAAACAAGTTAATTAAAGCAAAAGTATAGTCATTTCTTTTCCACAGATGAACACTGGGTCAAAATGAAGAGCTCACTGACCTTCAGTATGGTCATGCCATACCATGCCACTGCATACAATTAAGGTCAGTTTAAATAAAGGTGTTTAATGTACCAAGCCATATCTTATCAGTGAAATAGCTACATTCTAGCAATAAGGCTAAGCAAATGTTTACAGTGTATTCTTAAATCAGGTCCACAGCTCAACTAATAGCCAATATTTTAAATATAGTTACCTAACTTTATATTTACAGCATTTGGCTGATAGTATTATGCAGAACAAATTAATACTAATACAATATTGGACCATGCTGTTTTTCTGCCTCTTTAAACACCACCTTTGTCTGAAATCTCAGTACTATAACAACCTTATGGAGCAGCTCATTAAATAATGAGCTTATGGAGCTCTATTAAGGTTATTTAAGGAGTGATTTTGAGAGTGTGCTATGGAGGACCTTGGCTGACCCAAATAGAGCCTTGGATCCAACCTTTTGAGGAGAGTTGAAATTGTTATAGCAGTTAAGTCTGGTCAGCAAGACCAGGCTAACATATGTTTTTGAGTTCAAGAAGGTCATACAGACATCTTTGGTCGTCTCTGTGTATATTGAATAGAGCTGCATAAAAAGAGCTCAAATTATATTTTCAATATGAGCATCCTGAGCAATTGACAGAAATAAGGTATATGGGTGTTTTAACAAGCCAAGGAAACCCATTGAAAAGTAATATCGCTGATCCACCGGGCTGCTTTAATATATTTCAAGCCATATCATTATTGCAAAGTGCAACGTTTAGCTAAACGGTCTCAATGTGCTATTTTTGTCCTTATTGAGAGTTCAGAGAAGGGCAAGTTGTGGACCATTTAATCTGATCCTAACGCTTTTCCTCACCTGCATCCTCTCAATACTGCATCATATTTATAATATTCATGAAGCACAATTGATTTGTGATGATAAAGTGGGCTTGTACTATTTAGAGAAGCAGGGCAGAGCAGTGGAGGAGGAGAGTCGATAAGGCCTAACAGGGTCATTGCAATTGAATGAAAGTGTCTAACAGACAGAATAATACATTATCCAATTTCTCAAGTTTCTCTTCAAACCTGCATTCTTGAAAACTTCTTCTGCTATTATTGGCCTGGTGGAAATAGCACAGAAGTTCTTCCGACTTTAAGAGAATAGATACAGTATTACGTAAATATATATATTTTATGTAAGATTTAGCAACATACATATACACTGCTGCTTATGTTTACACATAAACCGATATTTGTACATTGTGACTATACTCATTGCTCCAGAGGCAAAATGATACTTCTTTGTTGAATCCTAATTATTTGCATTACAATTAGATACAGTGGGGGGTCACTGGCACAGTGAGTCAGCAGATAGTTTTGGAAGTCGGTCAGGTTGCTGAGATCTTAGAGAGGAAGAAACAGCTTTGTACTTTCCAGTTTGCATTTCGATGTTGGCAGGTAGGAAGTACCTGAGTAGCTGAGCTGACAGCAGGTTTAAAACATCACAAAGTTAACACTGGAACTAAGCAACAGGCTGCAGGAGAAAAGACAACAAGAGCTTGTGTAGAAAAGACAATCAATGTCAATACCAATTAACACACACTCCTGATAAAGCAAAGCTGTTTGAAATGACAGGAAATGGCAGGAGTACTGATATTTAAAAAATGATTTTAAAAGTTCAGTTTATAATTAACGTTACATCAGACAGATGGATTGGTCTCAATCACAATTTCCAAGTCCAACTTTACCCCAAAAGCATGACAAGACTGAGCCCAATTGAGTGTAAGACAGAGAGGAGACAGAGACCATTCACTTATGGTCTGGAGACTGGACTTAAGTACAACCACACAATAAAACTGTAACCGTTTGTTAATTTCTCTGGATAAGAGCATCTGCAACATGGCTAGATGTAAATGTACACTGTAAAAGGGAATAAAAAACACTGGGGGCTATATCTGGCAACACATTTATTCCTGAAAAGAAAATTTGTATATTACTGCGTTCACAGACTTGTTCTGTCTCTCGCAATGAGTTCAGCAGCCACTGTGACCTTACCCCAGTAATCAAAAGTGACAGTCCTGAATGACTAATAGTGCCATAGCGCTCATCTAATCTCACCTAAGTAGGCATGACATGCCTGGAAAGAAGCTAGTGATGTCATATGTAAACACTGCATAATGACTGGACCTGCTGTAGACTCAGTTCTACATCAGTGATCTGGAACTGTTTGATTTGGATCGAAATAAATGTTATTACTTAAAGAATGATGAAAGAAAGAACAACTGACTTAACTAAAATGAACTTCAGTACTGATAACTTCCTGGTGTGTGCAGGGTCATGTTAATCCAAGCGCCCACTCCATAAGATGGTCACGTCCTAGGAACCCACTGCCATAATATTATAAGAGTACATACTAAAAAAGTTCAAGTACAGCACAATGAATGTAGTAATGTGCTTACAAATGTTGGAACCCTAAAGTATTCAAAGTAATAAAAGCTATTTTTGTAGAACAGCAAATTGTAAGATCAGATTCAAGGCACGAAATACGAAAATGAGTCAGCAGATGAGGCAGAATTAAATGATTTGCTCTTGTCATTAGAATTAAATGCCCTAACCTTTACAACCATCAGCCAAACCACTCTGTACTATTAGTCCATATCAAGCATGCTGCGACTCTTAAACGTGAAAGAGAATCTGGACATTGCCATGTCTCTGCCAAATAAAGACTTCTAAAGCCTGGGATAGAAAATGCAAAAACTCTATTCAATAAACATTTTCTAAATTTACACTAACAGCAAGCAGCACAGACCCTTATCAGAAGTTTAGGGCTCAATAGTGGTAGCTCCAGAATTTGAACTTGCACCTGAAGTCCAGAACTCCTGACCTGCTACACTCTTGACACTCACTAGGATAAACAGCTTGGGTGGTAATAAAATATACTGATCAAAAAATTAGGGGATACAGTACTTCAAAATGAAATATTCCATATATTAAATATTCCCTAATTTTTGTGAGCAGTGTAGAAATGCACTGTAGTTTAGTGGTTAGGATTCTGGACTATTAATCAAGGGTCGCATTCATAGAAAATCTTAAAGTTTTGGGTGTTCTCAAAGTTAGGATTAGATCTCAGTAAAGATAAAAGTTGTTCAAACAGCATATTAAACCCCAAAAAATCATCTAAGGTGAAAAATGTTAGGTGTAGGGAGGAGGACTTAAGCAAAGGAGAAAAGATGACGAGGCAGAAGCAATGTTTTATCAACACTGAAGAGCGGTGAGTTAATCAAACCCAACTGATAACCGTTCAGGAATGACCTTTTTAGAAATGCACTTACATCTCCTACAAAGCACAACAATGGTTTCATATCCAAAATGAATTCTACATACCAACCCAATCCCACAACACACACTGCAGCATTCAAAGTAGCTGTGCATGGTAAATAAACTGTCGATTTATTCAACCAAATTAACATGTGTGTGTGATTATTGTAAAATACGCAGCAATATGCCTGTTATTTCAAAGTAAAGGCTTGCAAAAGTTTATATTTTCCTATTAATTAAGGGTGTGTTTTTGTATGTTTTTAGATTTTAGGTGATTGACAACCAATCCCAGTCTTCAAATTTAAAAGGAAGGGTCATATTTACATTTTACATTTATGTTATTTAGCAGACGCCCTTATCCAGAGCAACTTACAATTCATACAGTCTTACAATCCAAGCAACAGTGGGGCTGCTCAGGTTTCAACTGTGGTAGCTTGACAGAGGTGGGGTTTGAACCCTGGACCATCAGGTCCAGAGCCCAGTACCTTAACCGCTAGGCTATCACAGTCCCATTTAATAACTGGGTTAACCCACCTCCTCTCTAAAATCAAAGTTTTTGTTTTTTCCTTTCTCTGATTTGCTCTGAGATCACTTCTGAATCAAATCTAGCTAGGGTTTTTTTAAACTCTCTAAGAGTATTCTTACAATCTTTATGATTACAGCCCCAGTTTGTTGTCACCTACAGTCCAGACTCTGCAAAGCTGCTACTGTTGCAATATTGAGCTCAACAATTAACTTTAAGCTGCTTTCTGGAAAAGGTCTTACTTTAATGTAACTGCTATTAAATATACCATAAAGATAAAAATGATTGGCATTACTTCTAACATGATGGCAGTGAAGAATATCTGTGGTGAATAAGGCCAAATGAGGTTTGCAGTGAGAGCTACTGCAGTCCTATGCACTCCAAAACGGACTCATTTGACACATCCAAAGAAAAATCAGCTGAGTCTCGCACATTCTCAAATGTGTCTCTTCACAGTGAGACTGAGACTCTCTCCAGCTCAGCAGGGCACTGTGATTATTGGCAGAGGAGGCAGATGGTGGGTCGTCTCCTACCCAGTGGTCTCCCCACAGGCGGCAGCCAGTAAGACTTAGGGAGATGCCAACTGTTCCACTGTGGCTACAGCAACTGAGCTTTTCAACAGCACACACACAAATACACTAGGGGAATCATGAAAGCTGTGAAATTCATGCTCTATATATGTACTGGGCATTTAACATGGAGCTATTTATTATGTGCTATATGGCGTGACCAAATAGAGTAGCAGCTCTGGGTCAAACATTCCTTGGCTCATGAGTAGAGTGAGGCAGACAGAGTCTGCACATGAATCAATAACAGGCTTCGTGATGAGCTGAAATGTTCCGCGTACATTACTTGAATATTTTAAGTGGCAAAACTGACTCAAGAATGAAGAAGGAACACAAATATTGAGTCATGGGTTACAAAAGAGGGTGGAGAGTTGCCTCACAGCTAAAGTGCAACCAGCCTCGGACTTTACCTGTGTGGAGTCTACATATTCTACTGTGTTCGTATGGTTTTACTCCGGTTTCCTCTCACATGCATGTTAGTTTCATTGATGTTTCGAACAGTGTCCTTTGTGCGTTTGAATGTTTGAACGAGTGTGTGAGTGTATGTGCTCTACGATGGATTGTTCCTGCTTTGCGCCCTGTGCTGCTGGTTTGCATGTATGCCATTTTTTTTTCACATCCCAAAACTTGCCAGCAGGTTGACTGGATTTTCTTAACTGCCCCTAGGTGTGTGTGCTTGTGTCAGGATTATGTGCTTTGGGAATTGCCCCAGAAGCTACATCTTAATCCATGGCTACCTTTTGACCATTTTTCATTCCACACTCTGCTGCTTAATTACTGGTAGCTGCATTTACACTATTTAAGCCCTTCATGTTTTACACGTACCTGCTGGGTCTCGTCACATCTATGCCACTGGCTTTTCCTCGTCCAGTCACCTCATGCTTCTCATCAGGGTTGTAAGTTACATCATCCTACATTCTGACCTTCTGACCTCAACCATAACCCTTCTGACCCTTTTCTCCTTCCACACCTGGCTCCTTAATTATTTTTTAGATTTGGTATTTCATATAATTTCTGTCTTCTCATTTGCTTCATACAACTGCAAGAACTAAATATTATTACACTACCCCTAATTAATGGTACACAGGAGTTGAACAACACAAGGACTGAGATCTCATCACTACTAAAAACTACTAGAAAGCAAAGCGAATCCTCTTTAAAGGTCACTTACAATGTGAACTGAGATCAGGCACAGCATGTTTTCTTTCAGATTCACTTGTAAGATTCGGTTTGAAAAAAAACTAGAAAAAGATGTGTATGTGAAAAAAATCCCCATACTTTAGTGCGACTTGCCAGGTGAGTACAGAAAGGTTTAAGTAGTATCTTCACAAAAGTGGATGCTGAGCATTTAGCTGAGCCTCAGTGTTTTCAACTTGATTCTGTAGCTACAAGGAGCCAGTGAAAAGGATGTATCATTAGGGTTACGTAAGAGAACTTGGGTAATTCTTGATGCTTTATTTCCTCTATCTCTAATTGTCACCTGTTTGGCTAATTTAAACCTTATCCAGTATCGACTTTCAGACAGAGTGCTTTTATATTTGGCTTGCTGTGGGACACGATCACACATGCTGTTAACAGATGGCACATTTGTCGCCTAAGACATTTACTACACCCTTATCGTTAACCTGAATTAATAATATCCAGGCTGAACACCTCCTCGTCTCTGACTCATAAACATTATCTTGCTCTCCTTCCAGCTATCTTGCTTACTCCGTGTGTGTGTGTGTGTGTGTTTACCAATGCATCCTGCTCTCTGGTCCTAACAGATGCTTACTCTAAATGATGTTACAAAGTCATTGCTGGACATCTGGACTAAACTTCTCCTCATTGACTGGGCTGGGGGCGTCTAAGACTAAATAAATTATTTATAGGCTTGCATAAATGTGGTAAAACAACCTGGACAATCATTCAAACTAAGCTTGTTTTCAGATACTGAGACGTAATTAAAACCAAACAAGAATCCAATCCAACTTCTTGCAAGCATCAAGACCGTTGAACATCTCAGTGTGAGCACTGTGAGTAAAGTGTGACAGATCAAGGCGGCATGGTGATTCAGCAGGTAGTGCAGAAACTGCACAGCTCAGGGGACCATGGTTTAATCCTCTATTCTGCATATGATTACTGGGTTCTGCAGGGATGTGGACTTGAGTCCTGAATTTGATGGCTTGAGACTCGACTCGACTATGACTTACCTGTCAGTGACCTGGACTTGAGCTTTCAGACTTGCTTTAAGTCCTTTTTTACGTATTCAGATTTATTTATATAGCACTTTTTATAATGGAGCATTGTCTCAAAGCAGCTTTACAACCTTATATGATCTTAAAAGGCCAATCCCAAATTGAGCAAGCCTAGGGCGACAGTGGAAAGGAAAAACTCCCTGAATGGAGAAGGGAGAAAACTTGGGAGGAACCAAGACCATTATGGGAATCCAGTAATTATACAAAATACAGTAGCTGTAAGATACTGTTCAGTTTTTACTTCCTATTAAAAGCGTGACAGTCTAAAAAATAAGAGTATTTTTTTGTTTGCCAGATTGTTGATTTGAGATCTAACTGTGAAAACCTATAAAAAACCAAGTGCGGCAACATTAAAATAACACCTCTTAATAGATCCCTGTCCTGTTAACGTGACTATAAATGAATGCAGATGCTAGTGTGAAACTAAAGAGACTTAAAAACAAAGAGGATACAGCAGAGCATTCGAAACAAAGAGGACTATTTTCTCTTTTCTTATTCTCTCAAACACTTACTATTGTTTTAATATTAACCACAGCAAGTTTTCAATAAGCACCTAGGAGAAATTGTCCTTGCTTTGGAGCATATGGTTAATAACGTAGCTTTCCATTGAATTTCTTTACAAACCTTACGACTGTGGAATTGACTGGGAAAATTTCAACTACCTTTTTAGTCAAAATGATAATAATTACCTTTTTTTGTGTACTTTAACGGTTTCTATTACCAACCTGGAAATGGCACATACTGCTATTTACATTCTTTGTGAATTTGCAGTTATAATCCCCACTTTCATTCATTTTCCTATTTTAAATGCAGGGTTCCCAGATCTGACTTGGGCAAGTAGTTCGGGAGTAAACCACTTCACCAGCGTGACAATATGACATAATACCAGCTTATTTCAGATTGAGGAACTGCTTTAAAGAATGAATTCTCTTTCGACCATGGAATCATGAAAACGGGGGCTATTGTCAGCTCTGATAGTCATACAGTTACCCTTTCCTTACTTATCCCTCTCAGCCATGCATTCCTTAGTTTTAAGGTTCACTTGTAGGCTCTTTTCCCAGCCTTCCACACCCTGTCAACTGTGATGGGGATCAATAGTTTAGGACAAAGGACTCAGTGCTAATAATGCTCATATCAAATCACTCACTGTCCATTATATTTTCCTGGACCTGCTGCATGCGGGATCTCATGGGCTCTTGGACAGTGTCCATATTGCTTTTCAATGACTCTTGGCATGCTGTACACAATAAATTCAGAGAGCCAGAAAGCCCTTACTCCTCTCAGCCATCTGCTCAAGCAGACAAGCGGACCGGCACAGGCCTCATAACCACGCACGTCAGTGGTGCCACTACCACAACCAGCTAGGTTGGAAGATTTGTTAGCAGGGTTAGTCCTAAAGTTTAGTATTGCTGTCACTGGAGTTACCTTGTAAGGTAATAAACTGTTTTTATTTCTTCTTATATGAAAAAACATCACAACATTTAGTAACTCTTTGTATAAGAAATCCTGTCACCTCCAAACAAACTATATAACATGCATGATATAAGTCCCTGCTTCCATTTTCCTATGACTAGTATACACTTACAGAAGTCTCACACGTCTGCTGTTCCACAAAAACAAAGTGAGTTCCAGTGCACACTAGTCAATATTTCCAATACTTCCATTGCTCTGTTGCTCCAGAGAATAAAACAAGTTAACAATTTAAGACGGGTTTCTACATTGATCATTTAGCCACCTTATATACAGGGGTTGGACAATGAAACTGAAACACCTGGTTTTAGATAAAGGTTTGGCTATAGCAGCCCGGCCGTGTTTATTAACCCTGTGTATCCTGACGGACAGTTCTGGTGGAAACAGGAGAGTTGAGGTGCACATTTAATTCTGCTATGATTTGAGCAGCCGTGGTTTTATGTTTTTTGGATACAATCCAGGTTAGCACCCGGACATCCCGTTCAGACAGCTTCCTCTTACCACAGTTAACCCTGTTGGATGTGGTTGGTCGTTCTTGTTGCTATGCTGACATTACCATGGATACCGTGGCTCTTGATACATCACAAAGACTTGCTGTTTTGGTCACAGTTGCTTCAGCAAGACGTCCAACAACTTGTCCTCTTTTGAACTCTGGTATGTCACCCATAATGTTGTGTTCATTGCAAGATTTTAAGCAAAACTGTGCTCTTACTCTGCTAATTGAACCTTCACACTCTGCTCTTACTGGTGCAATGTGTAATAAATGAAGATTGGCCACCAGGCTGGTCCAGTTTAGCCATGAAACCTCCCACACTAAAATAACAGGTGTTTCAGTTTTATTGTCCAACCCCTGTATATAGGTTTGTAGCTTCTTTAATATGTGGCATGGTGGGTAGCACTGTCACCTCACAGCGTAACGGTTCTGGGTTCAATCCCCATGTGGGGCGGACTAGGTCCTTTCTGTGTGGATGCATGCTCGTATGATCCAGCTTCTTCAAACTGCAGAAGCGTCAGCTTGGCATCCTTGATTTGGCATCCTGCTATTGCTGAAGTGTAAGGGAAGTTAACGTGAATGCTTTGCCCCTGTAGCCTAGAGACTCTTGACTGCTAAAACGATGTATACAAAGATAGGGTGGCCTAAAACTTTTGCACAGCACTGTATAGGCACACGTGAAAGGGACATTCTTTTCACAAATTTCTCTTCCTACAGAGGTATTTTATTAGTATGAGATGCAACAAAACTGCTCCATTAATCACAATGTTGACTTTTCATGAACGAAATTGCAGTGTCCCAAATTCGTGACTTGAGCAATCATTTGAAGTACAGATGGCGCTGTAATTGGAACTGTGGTTTAGGAAGCTGGCAGTGCCAAAATCAGCAACTGAAAAGCAAACCTTTTTTTCCCTGCAGCCATGCACCCCTGTGCCTGCTCGCAGTAGCCCCGTCAGAAACTTTGAAGTCTGCTGGACCCTTGTGTGTTGTTGATTTAAGCGAGAAGCATGAAATGAGAGCGGGATTGGCAGGAGGAGGTGCAGCGAGCCGGGTTCTTCAGAGTGTTTGTAGATGCTGTAGGCTTGCACCGACAGCACTGTAATTAGGAAGCGGCTTGATTAGAGTAAACGACATGCAGGGGCAAAGACTTTTTTGTGTGACTGACTCTCTATGATTTACATAACATATCTGTTTTTTCACTGTTGGATGATCATTTTTTGGTCCTATGATTTAATGATGTGCTTTTTTACTGCTAAATTCTTAGAGTTCTCCGCTGCTCTTAATGCACTGTGCTCTATTTGGAGATTTGTTATGGGTGAATTCAGCACATCCATCTTTCTATCCATCTATCACTCTAACCACTCATCCTTTAATCATATATTTATCCATCTATTCCAAATCTATCCATAAATCTATCCACCCTTCAACCCATCCACCCCTTTATTTACCCATACATCCACCCATCCATCCATTAACCTACTCCTGTATTTACCCACCCAACCAACCATCCATCCATTCATCAATCCTTATATATATATATATATATATATATATATATATATATATATATATCCAGCCATCCAGCCATCCATCCATTACCCTACTCCTGTATTTACTCACCAAACTATCCATCCATCCATAAATCAATCCATCCACCCCTTTATTTGTTTATCCACCTACCCACCTATCCAATAACCTACTCATGTATATACCCACCCAACCATCCATCCATCAATCCATATATATATATATATATATATATATATCCAGCCATCCATCCACCCAAACATTAACATAGTCCTGTTTTTACCCCACTATACCATCCATACATCCATCCATCTATCTATGCATAAATCTATCCATCCATTCATTCCTCCATCTCTTTTTATTAACCCATCCATCAACCCACCCATCCATTAGCCTACTTCTGCATTTACCCAGCAAACCATCCATCCATCCATCCACCCCTTTATTTGGTCATCCACCTACCCACCTATCCACTAACCTACTTATGTATAACCCACCCAACCATCCATAAATCCATCTATCCATAAATCTATCGACCCATCCATTAGCCTGCTCCTGTATTTACCCATCCATCCATCCATTTCTTTTTATTAACCCATCCATCAACCCACCCATCCATTAGCCTACTGCATTTACCCATCCATCCATCCATCCATTTCTCCATCCATCCCACCCTCTTCTGCATTTCCTCCCTCCCCGTCCATCAATACATCCATGTATTCACGCATCCATCTTTCTGTCTACAAACCCATCCATTAATCCACTTATTTATTCACTCATCCATCAATACATCCATTAATCCAAAATACAACCTGCAAACATCTACTAATGCACCAATCTATTAACCCACTCATGTATTTACCCATCCATCCATGCAGTTATCTATCCATTAACCCAACCATGTATTCACTCCTCCATTAATACATCCATCAATCCACCGATCCATCTATTAACCAGTCTAATAACAATACAAATAAAATAAAAAAATACTACTACTAATAAAAAATAATAAATCTTACCAATCCAGGGCTCTAAGTCATTTATCCATCGATCCATATTTTCATTCATTCATCACATTCATCACAACACTTATTTACCCACCGATCAATCCAACTTGTTTAATGGTGTTGTGCATGTCCTGGAGGGTGTGATATGAGTGATAGTTTAGGCTTTGGATTTTGTGTAGATGGTAGCTTTCGACTCAAGTTTTCAGTTCTATTGCTGACCCATTTACGTATTTACATTTACATTTACAGCATTTAGCAGACGCCCTTATCCAGAGCGACTTACAACTGATATATTCTTACAATTTAAGCAATGGTGGGTTAAGGGC
>JAUZSU010149055.1:0-14775 GCA_034780255.1 Parotocinclus maculicauda
CACACACACACACACACACACACACACACACACACACACACACACACACACACACACACACACACACACACACTTTTGCCATTGGAAACAAATACTGGCTTCGTTTATCCAAACATTCTTTTTCGGAGCAATTTCCAGGAACGAAAAACATTCCTTTTTATTCCATGCAGAATCTGTTTGTCATCCTACACCCCTTTATCAGTCATTTTCTGAACACAGGGCACTACTGCATATTGGCTTGATAACTACAGTACATGACTAAGCGGTTTCTAATACTGCACGAAACCATACAGTGGTGCTTTATTTTCTGTATTTCTGCATAATTATGCCCTTGATCGTCATCTGACTTAGTCCTAAAAGTAGATAACATAACCTCAATTAACCAATGGAAACAAAATATACTTAGTCGTGTATTTATTGGCGAAAAGGAACCAATAGTGCATATCTGTGACTGGCAAAGGCATCTGAACCATTTTCTTTCAGTATCTGAACGAACAACAACAACTCTGACTATGCTCTCCCATAACTGCTGACCAGTCCTACACATCAACTGATAGGATTTCCCCATACAAAACAGCTTAAGCTCTGGGTTGTTGGTGGGTTTCCTCAGACTTCTTTTAAGACATTTCTCATGGTTTGACGCCAGGAGAACGACTTCCAAAACATTATTAATCTACAACTTTTGTTATGTAATGACTTGTGTGCTTCTCGTCATCGTCTTTCTGCATTTCCTACTTTCTCTTGAGATTCAGTTTATCGCCTGACATTTTCCTACAGAGTTTGCTGGTATAATTCAGAAACCATTGTTCCATCAATGATGGCAAGCCATCCCAGTACCGATACCAATATACAGGCAAAACAAAACATACTGCTACAACACTCGTGTTTTACAGATGGGATAAGGTTCTTATGCTGGAGTGCAGGTACTCAAGGTTCTTATGTTTGTTCCATGATACAGTCCCATGTGCCCAATCATGTGCTTTACACCAGGGTCTCCTGTTGATGCTGAACATGAACACCTCACCATGAACACCACCTCCAATTTCTCCTTTAAATTAAGTGCTAATTATAGAGGATTACATACTTTGCTACTCACAACTTTGTAATATTGACTTATTCTTGCATTGCATTATTATTACAATGCAAAATTTTCGACCACTTGGTTGTATCTTTTAGAACTCAATATATGGTTTTCGGACATTTCTGTAAACACATCACCACTGTACATACTCCATAGTCGAAATTCTGCAGCTCATCAGCTAAGCTACTTTTAATACAAGGCAAAACTGCAAAGAGAAAACCATAATATACTCACATTACAGGGAGTTTCGGTCCCTTCAGCATGGTTCCACACAATCGCTTTAGATAGCTGTAATCTACATTCTGGAAGTTGTGTCCAGCCTTTAGAAGTTGCCAGGCAAAAACAATAGCACATTAGGCAAAACGATTATTTTTCACAGGTCACTTTGCAAACTCAAAATGCCTCAGATTACATACAGTAAATATAGTGACAATAAAATAAATAAAATTATCTTAACATGAGGCCTGTGTAATGCAGTAATTATTTGGGGAGCAGCCCTTACCCTCCATGTTGTGTTAACTTTGTTAATATAGTTCACCATCTCATGAGAGAGTGGAGACAGACGTGGACGAGCCCAGCACACAGACAGGGCTGCCAGCAGGCACAGCAAGGAAAGAGACCTCATCCTGGAATACAAACCACACATTTTAATTTTTTTTTCCTCCCTCCTCAGTAGATTCTTAAGAAGGGACATACGAGGAACAAGCAATTAAAAAAAAGTCTGGTCTTACCTATAAACAGTCTACACTTAACAAAAATCCACACCTTTTTTAAACAGTATTTTAAACGGTGAAAAAGAAAAGCCGAGAGACTTTTAAACATCTCAAGCCTGCAAAACAGCTGAGTCAAACTCACGTGAAACACCGTGCACGCGCACTGTTTACAAACCATTAAACGGACTAAAGGTGAGTTGAAGTAGATCGAAAGGTCGGAGTTAGTTTTGTTAATGATGAACGAAACCAATCAAAATGAAATATACTAATGAAATAAACTAACATGTTAGATTTTAAAAAATAACCTGAAGGTTCATCATGACGTCGCTGAACTGATTTACTTTATACGGTTATGAGGAGCATCGACCACGCATTTCCAACATATTTGATTAATTCTAGCCTAGTGCTGTTAAGAGAACAAGAGATTCAAGTCGGCTGGGAAGAACACAGGATTTAAAATCTTTCGATTATAATTAACATGTGTTGTGTTGCGCGGTAAAGCAATGAACAGTCCATATGAACTAATCACACAATTAACAAAGTGTGTATCTAACATATAAAAGAGTTACCTGGACTGAGGTTTTATAACGGCTGTTGTTGTACTGATGAACACACCCGATCTTCTAAACGAAAGAAAAGAAACCATGTGATTATATCATGTGCAGCGGAAATCATATGACCTGACGTCATCGCCGTCTTCTTTGAATAAATGGCGCAATGCCGCCACCAGCTAGGGGGAGCTTAGGACAGACTTTTTAAATTGCTTATTCCTCAGATGTCCCTACTTAAGAATCTATTAAGGAGGGAGGACAAAAAATAAACAGAAATCTTTATTTTTCAGCACTTTTTTAATTTCTAGAGGACTATGTGGAATCAATACAAGGAAGGAGGAAGAAAAAAAAATATTTAAAAATAAAATGTATTTAATCTACAATTAAATTAAAGTGAATCTGGAAAAAAAATTAATGTACAGAACAATACCGTTGGCTGAATTTTGTTTTTTTTTTATTTCAACCATTAGCACTGCGGCGGATCCGCAAAATACCAAAAAATTTTTTTTTTATTTTTTAATTCTTCAAATATGATTGTCGGCGGATCCGCGAAACAAGCAATGAAAAAAGTCTGGCCTTACATATCTGAGTGAGTCATAAGTGTAGGACGTGTTTTTCAGCAAGACGACATTTCTATCTGGGTGTGATAATATAATGAGTATGTTATTATATAGCATTAACCACTAGAAGACAAGTAGTGGTTAGTCAACCAATAACACACTCCATCATTTAAGTACAGGTATGAGCTGTTTAAAGTATGTGTTATGTTCTGTGGGTCGTTGTCTGAAATGGACATTGAATAGAGATGACCAAAATCACATTGTTGCAAAATTACTTCATTTACTAATTAATGTACTTTAGATACTTTGCACATAGTGCTTTATTTTAAATGGCAATATTAAAACACAACATACACTTTTAGTACAGTACAATGTATATGTAGTGTATAAAATATATTTTTCACAAGACGGGAAAGACTTATTATGACTTTCACATTTCTCCCTTTTTTATCCAGTCTTATTAGCTTCTCTTTTAAGTCAAGATCAATACCTCTTTGTTTTCTTTCTGCTAGTGTCACTAACATTATTTTAGATGCTTTTTGGAGCCTTGATTTAAAAATAAAGGTTATTTTCACAAGAAAGCTGCATGAAGATGGCATGTAATTAAGCAACTATACTGCTCAGGATTTTTTTGGGATGTTTCAAAGTGAAATATCCCCTTATTTTTGTAAGCAGTGTAGTTAAACATGTTTTAGTTTAATTTGCTCATGATTTGGCTTTAATTGCTCATTATACCATTCTAAAATATTTAAGTAGCTATGCCGTTAAGCTGAATTGGAGCCTTATTTGAGATGTAATGTACTTTAAATGTGTAAATAGCATTATTTCAAGCAGCGGTGTAGCATCATT
Organism: Parotocinclus maculicauda; assembly: GCA_034780255.1. Lineage (NCBI taxonomy): Eukaryota > Metazoa > Chordata > Actinopteri > Siluriformes > Loricariidae > Parotocinclus > Parotocinclus maculicauda. Next base: position 3,755 of record JAUZSU010149055.1, read on the forward strand.
TTAGATTCATCCCTATTTTAGTTTATCTTTTGGTTATGCAGAGGCGCTGAACTCTGGCACTCCATGCCCTGCTCATTCCAAAGAGTCGGGGACATACTCAATTCACAGATAACATGCAGGCAGGAGGCCTGGAGGAGAGACAATCAAAAAGTAAACTGCACCACTAAAACACTGACTTCAGAGAGAGTAAGTGGAGTTTTAAATATATAGAAACCAATTTTAATTGTAGTAGGCTCCTGTTGTGCAAATATTTTCCAAAATAAAGTAAATTTGGATTATATAGACAGTAGCTTGCATATTTGATTATTTCAACTTGGCATATTTCAAAATACTGATTCACCCATAGTAGCATATTAATTTAGTATGAAATGTAAATATAAAATGTATACTTTGGGTAAAAACCTAACAGCAATTTTACTGTACATCCATTATTATTAGTATCAACCCCCAGAATCATGTATATATATATATATATTTTTTTTATAAATTAGGGATCTAATAAATATTGCACAAATATTTGCTGGCTTCTGCTGACTGCTAATGCATTGCTAGTTTGAACTGTTAAATTGGAGAGTACTGGTTTTACACTTGATACCTGTTATGTGAGCCGTATGTCATTAACATGAGTGCAGGTGGAGAAAATCCACCAAAAAAAGTTACATTCGCTGTTTTATCGAATTCTGGATATGTTGTTAGAGTAGCTAATTCATTTAGACTGTGTTTACTACGTATCTCTGGTCAGTTTAAACTAAAAACTAAGATAAGCTAAGCAGGACCTTGTTTAGGAATCCAGAACAGGTTTTCACAAGAACGTTGAATTGAGTTATATTGTCGCCCTCTGCTGGACAGATTGAAAGCAGAGGAGGATCGGCAGAAGAAAGAGGAGGAGAAGGCTAGACGGGACTTTATAAAAAACGAGTATCTGAGGAGGAGGCAGCTCAAGCTGATGGAAGACATGGACACCGCCATTAAACCTCGTCCACCAAGCATCAAACAGAAGAAGCCTCGTCCTAAATCTATGCATCGAGACATCATGGGGTCTCCCAAACCACCTGCCCAGACATATACAGGTATTATTAGTTTTGAGTGTGGAAGGCTTCCAGTGTACCAGCTACTACCAACAGGAAAATACCACTGTCCAAACTGGGTTCCTTTTCATATGCTGTTTGTTGTTGCTCATGAGTATGTCTTTTTACAGGGTCACGACCTCGAGGGTATTCTGTCTCCAGCCTGTCACTTGCCTCTCTTAACCTGGCAGACAATGAGAGCATCCAGTCGGACAAGAGGATGTCCAGGTGAGCAAGGTTCACAATCATCTGTTACATGTAGGATTAACCTGGTTAGAAAAAATAGAATAGAAAAAATATGGTATGATCTAATTGTGTTCTAAGACTTTTACAAACTACTGTCCATTGTAAGGATGATTTTGGCTTAAATCAGGCACAGCTATCTTTGAGGCCACGGAACTCCCTATTTGTGTAGTGAGATTTCATTGCTCGCCCACTGTAATAATTCTCTTCAACCAGGTCCAAGTTTCTATTCTCTCTATATAATGTGAATTGTTAATATGCCAAAGTTTTCTAATTCACCCACTACTCCCTTTTCCTTGTTTCTGATCATAACAGTTTGTGTAAACTCTTCTTTCCTTTTCTTCTCTTATCTTCTGATAATTTTTCCTCTTACTTTGCATCTCTCGTTTCTGTAACTTCTGTATTCCTGACGTATTTCCCCTGATGTCTCTATTCTGTCCCTTGTTGCACCAGACGGAGTAAGCTCTCTCCTGGCAATCTGTGTTTATTTTTGAGCTCCACAAAAGGGGCAAAGTCCAGGTCAGTTCCTAATTTTAAGTTTCAAATTATTGAAGCAAGTCGCTAAATACTAGTTTTGGCATCCATAAAAATGCTCATACCCAGTCAAAATCATTACATTTTCTCATATTACACTACGACAAACTACGACAAACCCAGCCCCCTTACCTTGAGGAGCTCAGAAACTTGGACAGTGAAAACCGATGGGAAGGCAGAACACATATACACCACTGATGGAGGACTCAGCATCCAGACACTGAATAAACCAAAACTCAAGCCTAGATTAGCACCATAACATAGGCGAGTTGGTACCAGACAGACATGGAAATGACCCAAAATTACGTAGTTGGTGGAGAACTTTTTCCCTATGGGGGGTCACCCTGGTTTATATCTTGCTCTGGCAAGGTGATGGTTATCCTGACAAACTGAGCACCCTCTACTGGACTTCAGAGTCCAGGGGACTTGGTAGTGCAATATAATTTTATGTATTATATTATAATATATTATAATTACTAATTATATATTACTAAACATACTTTATATACCCTATATATAATTATATATACTAAATATATAGTATAATAGTTTTAGATAAGTGATCAGCCAAAAACAGATTTCTTGTTTTTTTACTATTACTGCTTTGCAATAAAACTCATCATCAGTCATCTCCAAACTGATGACTGAGCCAGGAATATATTAATCAAGGAAGGGTCCAAGAGGCCAGTGTAAATCTGTGTGTGTGAGACATCAATCTTAGAAGCTTAACATAAAGCTGGCTTGTATGGTTGCATGGAAAGAAATGTGCCACAAAGTTGGTTCTAACCCATGTGCACTATGTTTCTCCAAAACCAAATACAACCTACCACTCAAAATACACCATACATACTTTAAAGCATGGTGTTATGGAGGTGTTTGTTTTCATTTGGGTCCTTTGGTCAGGTTGAAGGGAAAAGTAATGGCACCCAAATTTTAAAGGAAATCTTGATCCCTCTCCTAGACAGCTGGAGAAGGGCAAGTGGTTCACCTTCTAGCATGTCAGCACACCAAGGAACTTGCATGTTCTTGAATGGCCAAGTTAAAATCTGATATCTAATAGAAAATCTGTGGATTGATTTGAAAATAATCCTGAATTTTGGCTGAGCTTTTAGAACGTGCTAATATTAATCTAGTTAATGTGTGAAAAGAAGGTAGTTGACTTTACAAAGTATTCAATTAGCTGATCACTAATCTGTTTCCTTCTTAATCAGAATTTTGATCTTGTAAGGCAAAGTGTGTTAGTAAAGTTTATAATAAATATATATTTTTAAACAATTTAAAAGGAGTATGAGGATTTTCTTCATCCAGCATTTTATTGTTCTTCTAATAAACCATTCAGTCATGCAAAGTATTCATCTCATTATAATGTCAAAACTCCATTAATGCTCATTGCATTGATATCATGTGAGTTCAGCTATGTTATAAACTGTACATACAATACATGGCCAAAATGTGTGAACATCGCCTGCAAATACAGTAAGTTCTAGAATTGGTGACTTTAAATATAGGTATGAAATGCTTAAATTATTTCACACTGTAAATATGAGAAATCTGACCCAGAAAGTGTTAGGGTTCCTACCTTTCGCCCCGGAGCGTTCCGCCGTCCTCGCCGATTGCCGTTACAGAGCAATCGGGGAGGCGGTTTGCAACCTGTGCTTAATTTGCGACCTGATGGCGAACACCTACTTCTCCCGTTACTTAAGTGCGGGTTCTAGCATTGTTCGTGGCCATGTCGTCACTCTACTCCATCCGCGCACACTTTGACACCGTTGCGATCGCCTTCATGGTTAGCTGGTTACGTCTCGGGGCTTATAGTGCTGACGGACACGTACGGGGGAAATCCCCGTGGTACTTAGTATTTTAGGGACACTTTAAGGAGTTTCCCGTTCCGTACTTGTGCGCTCCTCACACGCCTGAGATCATGTTTTTTTTGTCCTCGGCCACTATCGAGTCTCACTCCAGTCGGCTGTGTGCCCTGATTGAGACGCACCCCGGCACCACTTACTCACCCTATATGGGTGCCCGAGCTCACACTCGCCCTCTGGTGCTTCGGCGCTTTCCACGATTTATTATAAATATAATAATTATTAATAATATAGTTAATGAAACATATTCCATTTTGTTCAGCTTCCTGTCTCACAGAATGTGAACGTTAAATGGGGGATTAATGGTGCATTAAAGTTTACATGGTTAAAATGAGCTGGAACATTACAACATTGGAAGAAATTCCTGTTTTCTGTCATATTCACATTGTACGGAAGAACACTAAAGAGGCAAATTTTTTTCAAAAGGATCTTGGCTGCAGATTTGTAGAAGATAGTAACATTCTGGGGACACCATGATAACATGCCAATATATGCCAGACCAAAAAAAAACCTTTTTATGTTGTATAACTACAAATGTAAATCTGTGGGATTTAACAGGTTTAACTGAAGATTTTACAAGACAAAACAAGAGCTTTTTTCCATACACTCATGGTATGTTATGTTTAAAATAAAGAATATTTAGGGAAGAAGGACACGACTTTGTACTGTCAAGTAAGGCAGGGGATCTGTCATACTGTGGGTATGTATTACCTCCAAAACTGTGATGCAATGTGTTACGAGATGTGGTGGTTTTTATTTAGGACCCAAACATCTCTAGGGAACACGGAAGGGCGCAAGGGCACGGGAATCACGATGACCTGGCCTCGAACAGTGCTAAAACCATGCCTTTATAGGACGCGAAGCAGCTGTTTGGAATCAGAACATAATTAACATAGTGAATATAAGGCTGCCTCACCGATGGCTCTGTAATGGCGACCGGCGAGGACGGCCGAACGATCCGGGGGAGTGTAGGAACCCTAACACAAAGCATATGTTTAAATCAAAACCAAATTAGTTCATTTATAACTAAATTGTTTTTTTGGCATTGTCATGTCTGTAGACCTAAACGTAAATAGAAGTTCTGATGTGAGACATGAATAAAAAATCTATAAACTAAAATCTATTTATTTTAGTTTTTCAGCGCTGGAATCGGACTGACAAAACCCTGTCTGTATTTTCAGTTTAATTAAATACTATAGTTGCTCAGCTTTAGGCTTACAATGACTTGCAATGGGGTTTCATGTGTCTGTGGCCATGTAGTGTATAAACCATTTTACCATGACTCATACTGCATTTGTACTTGACCGGCATCCCCAAAGAAACCTATACTTCACTATTGATATGCTCACTATAAATGCTTCCAGCTTTTCGTGCTAACTGGTACCCCTAGCATCGTCACACTGACCTTCATAATATGTTAAGCTGGTGTGGGATTTAAAATCTCTTATTTTTGATTGCTACATAATGTAAATTGCAAACACTTCATAAATGATTTAAGATTGTGGTTTGGCTTTGTGTTGATCTATAGACCAGAGACTGCAGGAGGTCAGTTATCACCTGGTCCAACAGTAAATCGGAATGGGGAGACCTGGGAGAACGAATCCACAACATCTTCAGCAGCATCCAACACAGAATATACAGGTATTGTATTTATTTATGTCTTTAACACATCAAACATAACTTGTTGGATAATAAAAAAAACTTGTTACTTGTTTTATGGCTGTGTGGTGTAACATAATATTTGAAATAGTATTTAATAAAATATAAAAGGTAAAAGTTTTCTGAATATCATGAGTTTTTATTTATTTATTATAATATTAATATATATATTATTTATTAATATATATATTTAAAGTTGTTTACTTTACTGGATGCTGCTTTTGTACCAAATCATAATTCTAATAAGATGTTGACATCACCTTTTTGAAATCACATTACACATTACACATCTTTTTAATATAATATAAAGTATTAATTGTATTAATAAATACACAGCAATTGTTTGGAAAATAATTTCCAATATTTATCATTGCACATTAAATTGAATGTATGCTAATCTGTCTAATCCAATTTTATACTCAATAGGGCCAAAACTTTACAAGGAGCCCAGTGCCAAATCGAACAAATACATAATCCAGAACGCACTAGCCCACTGCTGTCTGTCAGGCAAAGTCAACGAGGGACAGAAGAACAAGATATTAGAGGTAGGAATATTACCAAGACAATTCTTTTATTTTCAATGGTAGCTATTTACACTACACAGGGGGTCTGATTTGCTAAGATTTCACATTTAGAATACTTTTTTTGTTTGTTGTTCAATATGGTGCCTATAAAAAAATCATCATACCCTATCAAAATCCTTACTTAGGATTCCTTTCCAGTTTCACCAGGGGTGGTGGAGTATGAGTGCGGCTCGGAGTCGGTGCTCTGTCTGTAGTCACTTGGCTAGACTAGGAGTTCCCCCACATTACAACAGTTTTTCAATGTTAAGCCTTTACGTTAAGTTTTGCAACATAACTTTGAAGGTGGGCATACACTCACTGGCCACTTTATTAGGTACACCTTGTATTTTTTTGGTTGGACCCACCTTTGGCATAGCTTCAGCAAGGAAACATTACTTAGACCAGCCCGTCTAGCACCAACAGCCATGCTATTTTCAGAGTCACTTAACTGTCCATATCCCCATTCTGATGCTCAGTTTGAACTTCAGCAGGTCGTCCTGACCATTCCAACATACATTTACATCATTTAGCAGATGCTCTTATCTGAGCGAACGTACCTAAATGCATTGAGTTTCTGCCTTGTGATTGGCTAATTAGATATTTGCATCAATGAGCAGATGAACCGTTGTACCATATAAAGTGGCCCGTGAGTAAATATCAGTGTTGCTTTTCCCGATCTTACAGGAAATGGAGAAGACAGACGCCAACAACTTCCTCATCCTGTTCAGAGACTCGGGTTGCCAGTTCCGTGCAATTTACACATACTTCCCAGAGACGGAGGAGATCATCAAGTTGGTAGGCATCGGCCCCAAGTTCATCGCAACCAGGATGATCGAGAACCTGTACAAGTACAGCTCAGACAAGAAGCAGTTCTGTCACATCCCAGCCAAAACCATGTCAGCCAGCATAGACGCCATCACCATCTACAGTCATCTCTGGCAGACCAAGAAACAGAGCACACCCAAAAAACTGCTCAAGTGAAACAAACGCAAATACACACCTCACAGGAGATTTTACATTGTCACTGGTGTAGCCTTGATTTCTGAGAATGGCGGGAGTTATGTCCTTGCAGTATGAAATTACACACAGCTTGAATGTAAAGTTTGAAGGGACTTGTGTGTTATGCAGTAACACAGTTTAGTTTGCATGTCACGCGTGTGTGTGTGTGTGTGTGTGTGTGTGTGTGTGTGTGTGTGTGTGTGTGAGTGTGAGTGCCAAAGCAAAAAGAGTTGAGTACAAGTCATTTACGGCTGAACTAAGTGTGTGGGCCAAGTTTGTACATCGTTGAAAAGACCAAATGTCCCCAAAAGGACAGATATATCTGACATTTTGTATATTGTGGAGGTTAACATTACTGTAGTAATAATACACTACAGTAAGCATTATTTCAAAGAAAGTTTCCAAAAGTGTGTGTGTTTGTGTGCGCGTGTAAGTCTGTAAAAGATCTCCATATTAAATGACAGTTGTTTCAAGTATCAATTGTAGGTATAAGTTTATATACTGCTCACAAAAATTAGAGGATATTTAATTATGGGATATTTCATCTTGAAAGATGCAATATGTGTGTGTGTGTGTGTGTGTGTGTGTGTGTGTGTGTGTGTGTGTGTGTGTGTAAGATCACGGTAGAAGGAGGTGTGTATTACACTTGACACTAATTTCAATTAAAAATCCCATTGTCATTTCACTTACTGGAACCTTAGCACTTGACCGTGCTTTCTGGATGTATGTATATTTTGGTAAAGATTTTAAAGTTGGTGCAAAATTGCTTCGACTGAGGAGCATGGATGTAAAGAAATGAGCAGTCTGTGTAAATAATTGCCTTTATTATGAACTCATATTGTTTGGCTTTGTGATTTTAGGAAATCAGCAAGGATCTGCCAGTTTATGCTGCTGAACTGTAACACAGTGTCGTTCATGCAGGACTTGCCATGATTGTGTAACAATGTTTAAAGTGTAACTTTCTCAGTCCATGTAATAAGTGATAAATATGTTATGGTATATCTTCCTTTAAGAGGCACTTCAGACAGTTTTAGTAGTGATACAAGTTAGTATGCAGTGGGAGCCAAAAGTCTGAGACCACTAGTGGAAATGCTTTTGTTCTACATTTGGATTTTAATATGGTTTTAATTGCAAAACAGTTCATCAGTGTGAATGAAAAGGGTTAGGGTTAGGGTTTGAATGAAAAGTTGTTATTTAACCCTTTTTGCTGTAATGACAGTGTGCGCTGGAGTTGGCATGGACTTAACGGGTTTGTGTAAAATCTGATAATTCGTGTTATTCTGGCATGATTTCACAATATTCCAAAGGGCATCTTGTAGTGTTACTGAATGCTTGGCTTTCCCTGTCTCCCATTGCCCCTTAAATTATCCACAGGGTTTAGGTCAGGTGAATGTTGAAGACAGTCAGCAATCATGTTTTTTGGTCTACAAGTAGTTGTGGCAAAGCTTTAAGTGTTTAGTTTCAAGGTCCTGCTTCAGTGTGAATTCTTCAATGACCCAAACATGATTTTTCCCTTGTGGTCTCAGACTTTTGACCCCCACTGTACATAAACTTTAAACAATAATAATATGATCATGTTTCCTTATACATATTGCCTATATTGTGTCTAAACAGTGAACTAAGGACTAGTTCTACAGAATCTCTATTTGTATAATTTTCCACTTTTCCCAAAGGTGGCAGGTCAGCCATCCCGTCAGGTGTCAGATGTTTGCCTATTTGATTTTGCACTGGAGCTGGTATTGTTCCACCACCTGTGCAATAGGTGGAAGTGAGTAAATGTATAGATTTAATTTCACATCAAGTATGAAGTGCGTTCCCAAGATCTGTTGCGTTTTGACAGACTTTGTGTCAAAATAACATTTTTAAAAGTATCTGCAGGCTTAAATAAATTGAAAGATATGTTTATTTTTTTCCAAGTTAAAGAAATTCATCTGTTGAAATGATTAAAGTTGTACATATTATAGTTTTGCATATTAAGCATATTTTTTAAACCATGGGATTAGTATGATATTTTTCATATAAACAAGAGCATGCTTTAAAGATGAAAGATAGTGTGCCATGGAGCAAAACTGTGTTGCGGTGCAGCTGAAGGTGTTTCTCGATATCAAGAATGCAAAAAATGGGAAGAACGAAGTTGCTTAATTCTTACCTGCTTCCAACTGAACTTATCAGGGGAGGATGCTGCTAGCTATTTTAGCTAACAAGTGCCTAGAAAAAGTCAGAAAGTCTAAGCTCAGAGAGACACACACCAGTACGAGTATACACAGTGCTTTATTTATACAATGCACTAATCCCATCTAGACACATTTTTTGACGTTTAAGACTCTTTAACAGTCTTTCTTCTTGTTCTCTTCTTGCTCCATGGCTGAGGACCAAGCTTGATTTGTCCCTTGCTGCAGATCGCTAAGTGATAACCGGTGGGCGAACTATTAACTCTGACTCCCTTCCTCAACACTGCCCAAACATGACTTTTAAAAAATACCATGCTAAAAAATACAGGATTTTGTGAGCAGGAATTAGGACATTTGACCCCTTTTCAAACACCCTGCCATAAAACTGGTAAAAACGATCAGTTCCAATTCAGTTTTGACAAATTTTTTTAAATTATATTCACTCGACAATACAGTGTAGAAGGCACTGTCATGTTAATCCTGCCAACTTAATTACAACTAAATATGAGTACTGTAAAGATCTTGACCTTAGTATCATTTAGTCAAATAATAATGTACAAGTTTGATGATAATCTAAATGGTCGCATCAACAGCATGGACTTCTGAAATGTGTTGCCTCCTTCACTGACATTGCAATAGATATTCAGTTTGTTCTCCAAGACCGTCTACTAGATCATTAGTATGAATGCAGGGTCTGTGGAAACACTTTTACGTTGGAGGGGTATTTTATATTTAAAATCTATAGTAGACATCCCTATCCAGAACAACTTAGAATGTATATAAGCATCTAAGAGGTACAGGTCTCGCTCATGAGCCCAGCGACATCTTTAAACATCTTCTAGTTAGTAATTCAGAACCTTTATCGCTGAGACATCAATGCAACAACCTTGCATCATATGTTCATCTTGGAAATGGATTTGGCCAGTGAGTAGGGGATAGTTTTGATGCATATTGCATATAGAGAAACACCCTGTGGTTGCACCACAAACGACATTGTACTGTACTAATGAGTATGTCTAATTATTATGGTAGTGTACTCATTTAACGTACTATTTTATGCCAGCATACAGGTTTGGACAATGGCCTAAGTAGCAGCTGATTCAGTTCTTCTTTCTTACATCCCATTCTGTCATGTGTGTTCATACTGGCCATGTGCTGTATGTATGTTCCTATTTGAGTATCTGTTAACCTGTATGGCTACACAAATACAGATTTTCATCCAAATGCTACATTGCCAGTGGTTTTCATGTTGATAGCAATATCATACAGGTAATGAAATTAAAATGTTCCTAGCTAGTTTAACCTTCATAATGTAAGAAACAATGGCGTTGGTGAGTTTTATGTAAGTATAATGTTTACACCTATGGTATTCCCAGACAAGCATACAGGCCACATGAAGCCTGTTTCTGATTGGCTGGACAGACACAATCACACCAGTGATTTCCTGGGTGCTATTACAGTGCTAATCCTGTCCTTCATTGCACAAAGGAGTAGATACTGGCCCTGCTGAGGGTTTAAAGACCTTCTATGGCCTTGTCCAGCCCTCCAATAGTAACTGCCTGTTTCCTGGGATATCCTCCATAGTCTTAAGACTGTGTTTGGAGATACAGAAAACTTTTTTGCAATCTCACAGGTAGTCCAACCTAGTATTCAAGTTGTTGATGCCAAATTCTGAACCTACCATCATGAGTCGATGAGTCACCATGAGACATATTTGGTATTAAAAAATCTAAATCGTTTGGGACACAGTGATTGTCTAGCAGTTAAGGTACTGGACCAAGGTTCAGGGTTTAAATCCCACTTCAGCCCACAACTGCCTGGATTGTAATAATGTATCAGTTGTCATACAGTGCATCCGGAAAGTATTCACAGCGCTTAACTTTTTCCACATTTTGTTACGTTACAGCCTTATTCCAAATT
>JAUZSU010149065.1:0-14774 GCA_034780255.1 Parotocinclus maculicauda
CGAAAAACTTGTTTGCAAATTTAACTAAGTTGGTAAGCAACAGTAGTTCTTGTTTGTACGTTCGCTATACGTGTAAATCGGACAATAAAGGTTTAATAAACATTTAATATGTTACATAGCACGTCCCATCTTGTAACAAAAGGCATGTTCGTTTAAGCGGACCAGCTGGTTATTAGGACCAAACCAATCGCGTATATATATATGACTAGTCTTGAGTTGAATGTGTGTATGGATGGCCACTGATGGCCAATAGCGACGTTAAAGAAGCCAAATAAACAAACATTCAATCCTTGGGAACATGGAAACAGAGTGAGCACCTCCAGTGAGTTATGTATTTTTACAGAATTCACTCATGCTTATCTGTGACACATTGCAGTTTAATATTAATAGCTTGCATAAATGCGGCATAAAACCAGGTGTCAGAGGGAGTCTGACCTGAGGGATACACCTGCTGTGGTTCCTTTCTACTGGAAGGTGCCTCTAATAGGACATGATCACAATACACTACTCATTAAATGCATTTATAAAGATATAAAACAACAAGCTATAATTTGGAGTCTTTTGTCCTTTGGCAAAATTGGTCACATCAAGTCTGCAGTGATATGCAAGCTGTAAGCTTCTATGGGACTGCTGCTTCATGGAGAAGCGTTGGGCTCAGAAGCTAAACATACACATGTGCAGAAGCCTTGGCCAGAGTGTAACAGTGTCTCTCTCACACACACACACGCACATATTACGACAGGTAGTCAGTAAAATCTCAGCTACTGCAGTGCCACCTAGTGGATATGAATAGAGCTAAACCACAGAAACATACATGATATACGAAATCAATTATTTATGAATAACAGCATTCATCATAAAAGGTAGTATTAATTGGATGCAATTGCAATCGGAGGTAGGTGGAGACTTCCAGAGCACCAGAAGGTTTTCTATCTGTCTATCTTTCTATCGTCAGTTCATCATGAGCATTGGTTGACAAACAAATAAATATAATTACTAGCAATAAATGTAGTTTGAAAACAATTTCAGTAGTGTATGCAATATTTAATTTACCAAAACTAAAAGTATTATTATTATTCACCAGTCATTTACAATTAGATATGTTGTATTATAACGTCTGGGCCACTGTGTTCACTCATCTGCCACTAGTTGATTGGGAAAGGATTAGGTTCCTTGTGAAATCCAGATTAATCCAGTTTTCCCCTTGTCATATTCCAATACAGACTTCAGTTTTACTCACAGTTGCACTGCTGACTGCTTTGGAAGCACCCCATTCATGCAAAATAAAAATAATCACTGCATTTTAACTGCCTGTCATCATTGAAACATCTGCAAACATGATTCATTTTACAGACAAACTAAAGCAGCATGTGGGCACTAAGTGATGACAGGTGGCATCCCTAGAGCAATTTAGCAATTTACAGTTTTTTATATACTTTTACCACCTGTTTCATTCCATAATCCTCTGACAGAAATCCAAAGACTAATTTAAGTGAACAAACCTCAAATATTCAGCCTCCCAGTACTTCACAAACATGTTATACAAAAGTATACTGCGTGTACAATTACAGATCTGGTTAAAGATAGTGCTTTTGCAGAAAAGCAGTTTAAACTAAACATTTCTGCTGTTTTCTACCACAATTCAAACTAATGTTTTGAAAGGTCTCAGAATTATATCATCTTCATAATCTGCCACACATTTCAATGGGTGACAGGTCTGGACTGCAGGCAGGACAGTCTATTACCTGCACTGTTTTACTACTAAGCCATGCTGGCTTTCGCTTTGCATGGTAGAGTTTTAACTTGCACTTGTAGATGGAGCATTGTTCGCTGACAATGCTTTTCTGAAGTGTCCCTGAGCCCATGTGGTAATATCTGTTAAAGAATCATACCGTTTTTAATGAATTGCCGTCTGAGGGATCGAAGTTCGCGGGACTTCTATGCTGGTTTTTGGCCTTGTCAAGCTAGTTTTAAAGTTAAATTAGTGCTAATCCAAGGGTGGTTTATTCTAGTAATTCTGCTTAGTTCTAGTACAGAGCTAGACTATCTGGCAAATTTACATAGGCTTGCTAATTGTTTAGCAAAAATATAGTATTGAAGCTGTTTGATAAGCATGCTACAATATCAGTGTCCCATGCTAGTAAGTTTAAAGTACATACTGATTACTATGCTAACCTTTGTTTTTTGGAAAAGTTGGGGGGGTAGGGCAGCACAGTGGATCTGTGGGTAGCACCGCTGTTTCACAGCAAGAAGGTCCCGGGTTCAATCCCAGAGTGGAGAGGTCTGGGTCCTTTCTGTGTGCATGTCCTCCCACTGTCTGTGTGTATTTACTCTGTGTGCTCCAGTTTCCTCACACAGTCCAAAGACATGCGTGTTAGGTTAATTAGTGTCTCTAAAGTAGCCCTTGGTGTGTGACTGTGTGTTCCCAGAGTTGCCGGGTGGGCACCGGCTGGATTAAACGGTAGAAAATAAATGAATAAATGATTTTAAAGGGTATATTGGTGCAGTGATATATTTACCAAATATTTGCATTTTTGGGTGTCTAGTTAGCAAACCAGCTTTTGCCCAGAAAAAAATGTACTGTGAAATTTGACAGTAGAATCATGAAGTGGCAAAGTTACCATTAAAAATTCATGGTAGAAATGTGAACTTTATGGACAAACTTTGAAAGTTCACATTAAAACTGTAAAGCAATTTACATAGTTTTACTATAAAATCTCACATTACATTTTTTTCCTGGGTGGAAATGACCAGGTATTTGCACTTAGTTGACAGGTAGTTTAGTTTATTGTAATGTTTTATTTACATTTAATAGCTAAAATGTTTAGACATATAATGACAAATTGTAAGAAAGTTACATAAAAATGCTAGGATGCATTACTGTTGGCAAAATGTAGTATTTTTATTCAGATTAGCTGCACAACATGACACCGTTTGAATAAATAGCCATGCAGACGCTGCAGGTCTACCACAAGGGGTCAGTATTGTTTTTTAAATAGTGCTTTCTTACCCTGCAATGAGATCAATCTGGCAGTGCATGCTTCTGCAAGATATTCAGTGATTTAGCTGCATAGCGGCCGGTGTCATTCCTTCATACCAACTGCTTTGTCCCTTTACGACACTAAATAACAGGGAAATGAAAGGCAAGCAGTTCTGGCATGGAAGGAAGACAGGAATTTACAGCTCAAGGCCTTTTGCCATTATGGCTCAATCATAAATTTATATCTGTGAGATCGTTCGGCAGCTCCTGACAGTGCGCTTTTGTCTATGTGTTAATGTGATTGTTCATAGGGAGCGTGTGGCTACAGTTAAGCATTCAAATTGTCTTTTGACAGCTGTCTGTCTTACTTCCCCTTTTTGTGACAGTAGTGAAACTAAAGCTCTTTCCTACTCGGGAAACTTTAAAGAAGGTTACCAGATCCTTCGTATGTTTCACTCGTTTTCACAGACACCCTTCCTTTCTTTAAAGATTTACCGGTTTCTGTTGGCTTATTAACATTAGCTTTATCTTCATCACCATGTGGACGCGTGATCTTGTTTTTCAGATGTATTTGTAATGAATAACTTGATGTGACATGATGTGGATGTCATCTTATCCTTAAGAACCAGAACATTAAATCACGGGTAAAATCATCTTTCTTCCATCTCCACTGTGGCCACGGAAACGTTGGTCCATGCTATTTGTTGCCTCTCAGTTAGATTATTGTAACTCCATTCTATATGGACTTCCTGCTAAGTCGCTACATCCCCTTCAGACCCTACTGAATTTGACAGCTCGGATGCTGACCAGCACCTACACTCACTGGCTATCGTTTCCCATGCACATCCGTTACAAAATCATTTTACTGACCTTCGAGGCTTTGCATGGACTAGGCCCAGTTTATTTCACGGAGCTCCTTAAAATACATTGCCCATTCTGTAGTTTGAGATCCGCAGAAGCCAATATCCTGGAGGTCAATAGGTTCAGGGTACGCACTATGAGGGGGTCGCTCCTTTAATGTTGCTGCCCCCCAAATCTGAAATTCACTCTCTCTTTATGTACTGTATCTTCTCTTTTTGAATTTAAATCTGCTTTGAAAACCCATCTGTTTCTGCTCTGTTTCCACTTCTTTACCACCTACTTAGAGTTTTTTTGTTGAAAAAGAGAAACTTCAGCTAATAATCCTTAACAATCTGAAATGCTTATTTTTTTCTCAATACACTGCTTACAATAATTAGGGGATATTCCATTCACTATTTTTTGTCCTTTAAAGACATAGGAACACCAGGATTATTTCTCATTTTTTATTTAGAACTAGCCTCTTAGAACCGCAATAGTTTTCAAGAGTTGGGAACAATGCAATGTTTAATGGAAGGATCAGCCTGGAGGGTTTTATTTAGTCGAAGAATGTGATAAACGTACAGTAACTGTATAAAATGCTTTAAACCGGGGTCACACTACACTTTCAGTTCATGTCACAAAATAGGCAGACACAACAGGGATAAAAGATAAATGACAGAAACAGTTTTAGTGTGGTTAGCAGAGCCTTGGCTAGCGATGTTGCTAAAAATGAGGCAACATTGCAAAGAATTACAAGTTTTACTTCTGAGTCAGAGGAACAGCAGGGTTATGAAACATGAAAGGTTGCGGGCTCGTCGTGTTCTCAGCTTGAGAAAGGAGCTTGGGGAGCTCTGACAAGACAAGGAGCAGGTCAAGGAATATGTTAGGCTGTCCATTCTATTGTTTGACTGGTTGCAGCTATAGAAAAATACTGCCATAGAGACCTGTTGTGCTGTGGGTTGAAAATTGTTCAGCAACATTGCTGTGTGTGTGCAAATGTTGGTGTGTATTTAAGACAATATTCGGATTCATCATCTGCGTGTGCCTTTGTCTGGTCTGTGGTGCTCGTTTTTGTTTGTCGAAATACAATTTGTACATGTTACCCAACATTAAAATAACACACTTACTAAAGAAAAATCTATACCAGTACTGTATGGTTAAAAATATCCATGGTCGGAGAGATGCTTTTGGATTTAAGTCTTAGAATGGTAAAAAGCCTTTAATTGTCCCTACAGTTAGAACACTAGAATTGCCAGAGAAACTACAGCAGTGCTTGTAATGTTTTTTGTGTCCCAGTAATTCTGGCCACATGAGGGTTTGTGTATGTGTAAACACAAACTTTTTTCTGATCTTTTAAAAAAATGATCAGTCGGATCAACTCCAAAAATAGATATCAAACCACACAAATATCTACACAAGTATACATATGAAGGATAAGAATACACAATATATGTGGGTGATGGAAAGAAGTTGGATGAGAATGCCATTTGTCAGAGAAGTTACCAAGAGGCCAGTTGCAACTTTAAGGGACTTACAAGTCACTGTCACATTCTGATCAGTCGATGCATGACAACAATCTTACAAGTTGTACAGAAATTGGACTTGTCTATGGGCAAAAACTCAAACTTGAAAGGTAAATGAATGCTTCCAAATACAATCAGAAAGTTAAGAAGAACCTAGACAGATCAAGACGGACAGGTGATTCTTGTGCAGTTTTAAAGTAGCTGTATTGTTGGAGTCGTCAGAAGTAATTAATAATCCTGTGAACATAGAACTTTTGAGGAAAGCTTAGTATCAGTGTCCTGTTGGAGGACCATGGCATGACTCAAAACAACAATCTTTTGTCTCGTTGCCTTGAGGTGTAGCTTCAGTATTTTATGATCATTCACAAAGATAATTTACTGCTGGGATGGTGTTCGCTGGATTAAAAACCTATTCCTTTCTGCAAAAAGTTCAATTTTTCCACAGAACATCCATCCAAGTGACTTGGTCTTTTAGTGACCTTTTTTATGTCAGGCCATTTTACAAGAGGGGTTTGTTATTTGTGCAACATACTTTCAAACCATGGTGATGTAGTGCTCTTCAAAAGTGAATGTACTGTAGCTAATTTGGAACGTGACGCCAACCTCATCACCAGTTTGTCTTTGTTCAGTTCTTCTTAGGAAGTTCAATTGTGATTTCCCCAGAGAAATAAAAAAACACAAATGGGATCTCCTTAATATCTCTGTAGCTTCTCCTGGACAGAAATGAGATCAAATTGAAAAACGACACTTGGACATGTTTCCTGCTTCTTAAATGTGTCTCCTGAGATAAAAACCTCAGTAATCTTATGTCTCCTCTTGAGTTGTAGTACAGACACTCAATAACCTCACTTTGTTTTCTTAATATACCAAAATATGCCTAAATAAAATTCACTTCTGATGCTGTAGTACTATTTGACCAGGTTCATTTTATTCACCTTAATAGCTGTACATCTACAACATGTAATGTGCACTTGTATTTTTATTTGTATAAACCTGTGATCTTGCAGTATGTTTGATCAAATAAAACAGTTCCTCTTTCTAAAAACCAAATTATTTGTGAAATAAACTGTTTAAGAATAAAAGGTAAAACAGGACAGTTATTATCATTACGTGAACTGAAGGTTTTCAATAAGTGGTATAAAGTTTTAGTTTTTAACTTGTGACTGATTTTTCTTTTCGTTCTTAAATAAAAAAATACAGAATCTTGACAGAGATGACAAGCAAAACATCTGTATGCAGCAAAACCAAATTTTGAGCTTTGACACCTTTAACCTCAGAAGTTTCTCAAAAATGTCTGATGCCATTTCTAAGTCATTTTAGAAGCATATTTGTGACATAGATCATATTTAAATAAAACATATGAGTGTATTACAAATAAGCCTTCAGAGACATCAAGGATCAAAATTTGAGCAAAAAAATTGCTTCTTTTCTAGATTGTCCTTTTTAGTGAGATCTCAATACTGCTTAATTTAAATACAATGCTTATGGCACATCCTACAGATGCTTATGATACATTCAGCTGTCTGTAAATTGCTCATAATCAGGAATAAAGCTCATTGAGTTCCACACTTTGTGTAACCCTTTAACTTCTGAAATTGAATACAGTATTGTGCAAACTGATAAATTTATCTCTGGCTAATTGTTCAGAAAAACATAAAAGTTGTTAGCTGCTATACAATATGTGTTGCTAAATGTATATACCGATGTACTGTATGCTCAGACTTGTGTAATCAGTTTGATCATTTGCTTGCTGAGTTTTCTTGAATTTTTGAACGAGCTGAGTGTTATAGTGGGGTATAAACTAGAAAAACAGAGTGTGCATGCTATCTGATCATTATATCTCCAACAATCTGTTATGCCCCAGTCTGATCAGAGCCAAGCAAATCCTATCAATCGTGTGCTCAAGGCAGCACAATGCAAACTTTTTGGTGTTGCTTTTGCTGCTTGCTCGTTATATAGACACATTTTCTGCATTTTCAGTTAACACCAATGCTCCAGTCATCTCCCTTGAAAATATGCCTTAGTCTAGCATAACACAAAATAACCATCAAAGTCATTATTGTTGATGGTCTAGGATTTCTGATGGCATAATAGTCATTTTTATTAAGATATTGATAAGGGTGTAATCAACAAATGTTTATAATATAGGCTATAGTAATTGTACAACTATTTACATTGTTACACTGCTAATTATGTGGACAATCATGTTAACTATATTACTTTGTTAATAAACATTATTTGATTACCCACTCAGTTGTCCAGTCTCTCGTTGTATCAAAACTAGTTTACTGTAATGTCCCTCTGAGAGATGTGTACAGCCCATGTGTACCAACAGCCCTCTGCAACTGCTTCAAGGTGCAGCAGCTTATCTGGTTTTCAAGTGACTCAAGTTTTATCATGTCATCCCACTGTTCTTTCTTCATTGGCTCCCTGTAGTTGTCTGCATCAGATTCAAAACCCTGATGTTCACCTGGATTGGTGGAATTATTAGTTCCATCTTACCTAAATGCTCAAATCAAACCCTCTACCTTGTACCTTTTGAGACACCAGCTTGGCCTACCACTCAAGATTAAAGGAAAACAAGCATCAAATCTCTTGCACTTTCACATCATGCCCTTTGCTATGACTAAAGATTTACCTCTTCAATCAGCACTTAAGAAAAGACTGAAACTTAAACTGAAGACTTAATTTTACAAATTTAATTTAAAAAATGTGACTGTTTGTGTCTTCACACAAACTGTTTGTATCAACATCAAATCCTAAAAAAATCTATTTTAACACCAGCTGCTCCAAAAATAACAATAATTAGCATAACTGCCAACTGCCATCAATTGTTTTATTTTGATGTTTTGTTTACATATTTCTATTCAATATATTTTTATATACTATTCAATATATGTTAATATACTTTGCATTAACTACTATTAGCAGGAACTCTTATGCACAACCATTACCACACACCACTACTAAAGTCTTTAGAAGGTGAAATCATGCATTGGCTGCTCAGCAAATGAGGGTTTTTTTTTTCTGTTGCGCAGCCAGCAAGATATGTTTATTTATGTGTGCATTCCATCGTGTGTGTGTATAAAAATGTATGTGATATGCTTCTTCTATATACATATATATTGCTATGTATTTTATGTATATATATATATATATATATATATATATTTAATACTTAAACTGTGTAAATGTTTTTCTGTAGAATCTCCAGGAAATTTCTTTTACCGTATCTTTATCTTTTGCCCACCGTTTTCTTGTCAAAATCCCCTTTATATTTACCGGGAGGACATGCAGACGCCATGCAGAAAGGACCCAGGCTGCTCCACCCTGGGATTGAACACGAGACCTTCTTGCTGTGAGGCAGTGGTGCTACCCACCGAGCCACTGTGCTGCCACAGAAAATAATGTAGTCAGGAAATGGTGTGTATCTGTAATATTTGATATGTTAATACAAAATCTGTCCTTGTTGTCTGTGTATTTTTCATATCTAACCATAGACACATTCATGCAACTTGGTGATAAAATGTGCATAAGATTAGTTCTTCACTTTTAAATTGTTTTAATTTGTAGCTCTGCCAAGCTGCTAATGTTAGAACCCTGACCAAGACCCTTTAGTTTCAGTTCACTCCATAATTTTCTTATCCACTTAACCCTGATCTGGGTCATGGGAAAGCTGGTGCCTAGCTGGCTGAACAGGGCACAAGGCAGGAACAACCATAGACAGGGCACCAATCCATCATAGGGCAGACATACTCAGCTCACAGACAGCAGGTCTGGATTGTTTTTGGTTTGGAATTTGCATGTCCTCCCTGTGTATTTTATTTCCTAATGGGTATTCCGATTTCCTCTCACAGTCCAAAGACATGCATTAGGTTAATTGTTACCCTTGCAACCTTGTGTCAGTCATTGAATGGCGATTGATGCTGACCTTAAATAAACTAAGCAAAAAAAACCCAAAACGTATTCAATTCTAAGTTGCTTTGGACAAGGACATCTGTAAATTGTTTCTTAAACAATTCAGTCCCACAAAATAGACGTTATTTGACCCATTTACAAACCATAACCCTCTTATAAGTTATCAAAACTTTTGGATCAGCCAGGAGTTCAGAATACAAACACAAGAAGACAAGAAGGTAGATAAAAGTAGATATCCTTATTGTGTTACTGCATGCATGAACAGATTCGGTGTCTGCTAAAATTCAGAGAGTGCCTACTTTTATACAGACAGTTCTGCAATTCAGTTTCTCCTAAACCTGATAAAACACAATTCTAGAATAACATAGCATAGCATTTGTTTCACTCAGACATTGATATATCAGCTTGTCCAGGAGGTCGCATTCCAGTCAGGATATCCGATGGTGTATCAAGAAAAAGTACAGAAAACTCACACAAAGCACATAGCTTCGACAATATAACAACTGCACAAGGATTTATATAAACAGAAATACAAAAAAAAAATCTACACCTGTAAGAAAATCCATCTGTTCTTTCGAAGGTTTCACAGATTTAGTGTTTGATCCAACTGCACACCAGGCTGGGCAGTTTGAAGTTGTTATCAGGTGTACACGTGCTGATGTGAGATGCCTTTTACCTTATGCAAAGAGGAGCTTTAATTACTGATATCATCAGGTTGGCTCCAAGGCCCTGCCTGAACATTGACTTTAAAGAGGAATGTGTTGTCATGGCAACAGGCAGTCTTGATGATGTAGCGTTAGACTGATGGAAAAGAGAAAGTGTAGCATATAATATCACATTTAGACTAAAATTGCAAAGATGCCCCCTGAACTCGGAATGCATAGTTTATTTAGATCAGTCACTGTAGCAAATGATCCTAACGCAGTCTGACCGTCCCTCATCCCCGTCATGTCAATACTAAACAAGATACAAACAAATAGTGACCATGTCATACAGATTTTATGACAACAATAGTTATAACTAGTCTAAAAAGTACACAGTAGATATTCTGGGCTTTCTATGCTGGTCAAATAACTAAAGGTTAGCATGTGTTACGACATGTGAAGACTTGATAACACCTGTAAACTGTCCAACCTGATTTACTGCTGGGTCAAAGTCTAAAATTACAGGAGCTCTCAGACTTCGCCCAACCTATGGATGCATAATTTATAAAGCTCAAACATTAGGTAGTAGTGCATGAACCTCAGTGCCTGATCCTGTTCCATTCAGAAAGCTATGAACAATCAGGCAGGACCTCTTCCCGTGCATAAGGTCCACTGTACACAACTCAGGCCAGATTTCTGTTTAATATAAAAGTCTGTTCTAAAATACCATAAATACATATTCACCACCGTAAATTTCTGCACATTTTGTATTGCTGCAACTTGTAACTCAAATGAATTTAACAGAAGTGATAATGTCATGACATGACTAAAAATAGTCCATAATAGTGAAGAGTGAAGACATAGTTTGCTAAATGTTTTGTTTATAAAGGCATTAATGACTCCATTACAACTACATGCAAACTCTACGTGCAATTAAAGTCTCTTTAAATAATCTTATTCTGGAAGGTTCTAGAATCTCTCTCAAAAAAAAAAAAATATATATATATATATATACTTGCAACTGTAATTGCCATACAAGTTGGAGCGATCCAGTTTACATCAAATCTGCGAGACGTGAGCTCTTATGCAATAAACTTATGTCTCCATTGTAGGGTGGCAGGTGTTGACCCAAACACACAGTCTTACTGATCACATCCACTGGGGGCACTAGAGGCAAAACAAGCCTATTAAGAAAATCCTAGAAAAGAAGGACCTTTATTTATAAATGATATATTGTGGCATCAGGTAGAATAACCAGGCTGAAACTGATGTCCTTGCCTCATTATGCTCTTTATTAAATGTCAAAACTACAAAACACCATCCCTGATAAGAGCTTTAACCAGAAGTACAGAATGAATAAAAACTGTAGGCAGCTTGACACCACATAAAAACAGGACACATAAACAGGGATGGTTACCTCCCACAATCCCCCATACATGCAGCACACATGCCTACTCACATGTACATGCCCACAAGACACTCAAAACACACAGAGGACACAGACCCACATAATAAGACCAGCGAGTAGCATGCAATGTTTGCTGTATCCAGGGCGACCCGCTCTTGGCGATGGCCAACGCTACAATATTTTATATTAAAAAGTCAAGTGTTCATGTGACACACACTTCTCATGAGGGAAGCAAAGTTTGCTTGAGTACTCAGAGTAGGTATTTGAGCCTGGGATCTCAGGATTATTAGGTATGTACGTTTCCACTGCACCACTGATAAGCACAAGTGAGAGTGACTGTGTGTACAACTATGAGGAAGGGCTATGACAAGGCAGGGTAAAACCAAACACCAAATGGTGGTTGGGGCAGTGCAGGTGCCCGGTGGGTAGCACAGGCTGGAGTGATCTAGGTCCTTTGTGTCTGTGTGGGTTTCTTTTGGGTGCTCCGGTTTTGTCCCATAGTCAATGACAATTTATCTGTTGGAAAACAAAGAAAAAAATTAAACTAAGACTGTGACCATATTTGATCCCCAAACTTAAATTAGTTTTAGGTTTCCTGTTTTCTGTCCACAACTTAGAATTTAATTATTTTTTTTGCCTGACTCTTTAATTTTTCTTATTTCCACAGGCTCTGCTTTCAGAGCATTTTTCTTCCTGTAAGCTCCAATTATCATCTACTTTTCTTCCTTGATCTTTTATCTTGTACCCTAGATTGTGTGTGTGTGTGTGTGTGTGTGTGTGTGTGTGTCTGTGTGTTTTCCGTCTGTCTCTTTCACACAAAGAGCATCTCAATAAAGATACAGCACTGATGCTGGCCAGTTTACAGTAAATCAGCCAGGTGTGGCTAAGTTACTGTATGTTAATGCTGCATGACCATGCCATGGCTTCTGGGTAATATAGGTCACAGGGTTGCCATCTTAGACTGTGCAGAGAGTCTCTGCTTCCCACTGGTGGTATCTGCGGCCTTGGGTTGCACTCTGACAGTCTGCATTTAGCTTAAATCTCTTTGGGTCGTACTAAATAAACATGGGACCATTAGATATCAAATCGTAAACAATCCAGCTAGTTAAATTCCAAGCTGTAAGCTGTCCTGGAAATCATATCCTCTTATGACTTCTACATTCAGCACAATACTCATGGACCTAAACATCATCTCCTTCACTCCATAAGATAGTCGGGCCTCAATTTGCCTCTTGACATGTTTGCTGACATCCTTTTTAATCACGGATGTCAGTTCATACCTCAAAGCTTAAAAAACAATGCAGAGCGATCCTCTGAGGAAGACTGAATTCACAAACAAGACTTTATCTGCTTCACATTACTAAAGACTTGTCACCACATCAGTATTTTGCAACATTCCCTGAGATCTCACTTTATGAAAATACAAAACATCTTATTGTAGATATAGACAACTAGCTGATGCGAACATGACATGGTCATATAGGTTCCGTCTGGACCACATACCAACCATGTCTAACCAAGAAACCCGTTTAAGGCATGCCATTTATGGATGCCTGATATTTAATTTTCATCATTTCTTTGCAAATAAATAAATTAATTAAATAATACAGAAACGGTCCAAACCTACAAATTCAAAATATAAAGTCTTAAATGTTCCTAACAACACATCACTGGTCAAGAATTTATCAAGAACTAAGCAAATGCTCTCCTGACACCCCTGCCATAAAACAATGTTATTGTACACACATAAGGAATTTTACAAATTGTGAAAATATTACAACGCTTTAAATAAAACTTAAACTAATACATCTGGCTGTTTACCATCTTCTAAGTTATCTGCTCCCTTGCTTTCTTTAAATACCTGACACAGAACAAATAAGCATCATAAAATAATTCTAAAATAGAACTGGGAGTGACAGTGACACAACTACAGGTTGACAGCTCCATTATGCAGTTTTGTGAGTCTCAAGGTTAACAACTGAAAAAAGAAACCTGCTCCAAAAAACAGCAAAATATGATGCAAGGATTTTTGTAAAAAAACATACTGTCACGAACGGTGAAAGAGTCTCAGGCAAACGCGACGTGCGGGAAAAAACAGGTTTATTGATACTAAATAAACGAAAAGTAAAGCAGAACAAAAACATAACGGACAGCAGGTGAGAAGGATCAAAGGACTGGAAAGGACAACGGAAGATCCTTCCTCACCTGTGTCAAAAACAAACAGAATACAAATCATAATGTGCAACAGAGAAAGCTTTGCACCGCATGAACGCGGGTGAAGCTTATAAACAGTCCTCGCTGATCCGAGACAAGTGCGCACAATCACGGCGCGCCTGCGCAGTCAGGCGTGACACATACACAGCTGGTGTGTGTCAGGTCAATGATGTGAAATTTACAAGACTCTAAAGGCACAGCACATTTGTATCTCACCATCAGCTATTAAATAAATAAGGTGATGCTTTGAAGCAACTGTTGATGTTGGCAAGCTTATGCACAATCTACACCGACAACAGGAACAGTGATTTTTTTTTAACATTTCCATGGTGGACTGGACTTTTCCTGGATATTTGAACAAATACATTTTGTTGTCTTCCCAAAATTGCGGAAGAACCTCCTCTATATTAAGCGTTTACAAGTTCATTCAACCTCAAAACTGCTGTTTTTAACCATATTTTATTGTGGTGTTAGAGACTTGTGTTAGGAGATGTGGTGTTTTTTAATAGGACCCAGGTATGTGGGATAAGCATATCCCACGACGTATAATAATAATGGGGGAAATAATATAGAACAAACTTAAAAGGGATGAAGAGCGGAGCGTAAGGCTCCTAAACACAAAAAACCAAAAGGATGAAGGGGCACGCCACTGTGTTGCCTCCTGCCTGGGAGCAACGCGTGATCCAATCGCGAGAGGGTGCCAAAGCGTCAACGAGGCAAGCGTGCAGAGAGAACACGACTTGGGACGTATCTCAAGTGAGGAGGCACGGAGGTAGTCCTAACGCCAGAGGGCGAAGGTGAGCTCAAATGCGCATGTAACGCGGGAATGCCATACCGGGGCGCATATACCTCAAACTCGCAGCCGTGTGGCTTCTATGCCGGGGAGTGTCTCATTACGAGAAGGAAACCGGCTGGAGTGAGGCTCAAGAGAGCGCGGAGGGCGCCGGAGTGCCAGGAAGCCATGCCGGGGCACGTATTAATCAAACACGCAGCCGGGTGGCCGCCGACCAGAGTAAGGCTAAAAAGAGCACAAAGGCGCCGAAACGCCAGGGGGCGAGGGTGAACTCGGGCGCACATGTAGCGCAAATAAGCCAAGGCGGGGCGCGTCCCATTCAGGACGAGCAGCCGGCTGGAGTGAGGCTAGTTGAGTACCGAAGACGGAGGAGCATGAGCTCCGGCATATTAGGAGCACACGAGTACGGGACGGGAAACCCTCAAAGTGCCCCTAACATACTAAATACCTCGGG